>OMLC01079485.1:1816-12376 GCA_900302585.1 Regalecus glesne
CCCCCCCAAAAAAAAAAAAAAGATTCAATGCTCCGTCATTGTCAAAACAACTTTGCATCTGGCAAACACCAGTGTTTTTCCTGAGGACTTGGTAATAAAAAGCAGATCTCCCTTTGAAATGTCACGTACAGGGGACAGCAATGGATGGCTGCTTGAACTGAGCATCTTCCATCTGGCAAATAGAGGAACAGTGAGAGAAATATATAGGTAATCCATATGGGTCTAGCTTCACCCTTTTAAGCTTGTCAAATTTACTTTGAATGCACCACAGGTGAACTGGTTTGACACAGATGCAGGACCTTCACTCTCTTGGCAGCCAAACTCTTCTCTACCAACATGGACTTGGCTGTCTTTTTGCCATCCTACTATAAACCCTACAACATAGGAGATGTTTCATCATGATTTATATGTAATCTGTCATACCTTCCTAGTGCTGCCCTTGGCAGCATTCAATATAAACAAAATAATGAAGTAAGGATAAAATGACTGAAATACATAGATATTACTACTAGTACTACTACTACTACTACTACTACTACTACTATTACTACTACTACTACTACTACTACTACTACTACTAATAATAATAATAATAATTCCAACCTAATAGTGAATAATAATGGCAACCTGTCCAGGGTGTTTCACCACCTTACACCCAGTGACCACTGGGATAAGATAACATAAGATGAGATCAAGTCAGATAAGATATTCTTTTATTAGCCCCATAAGTGGAAATTTCCAGTGCTACAGCAGCAAAGTGGAAAGTAGAAGAGACAAACAAAGACTTGGCTATTTAAATTGCATACATAATTATTCTTATTGCACAGTGAATTGATATTGAATTGATATTGAAAATCCTAATTTCACACTGAAATTAAATACTGAAATACCACATGGTACGTAGCCCAGTTACTATGTTTTACAGGATAGGCTCGAGCATGACCCCTGACCCAAATTGGGATAAACAGTTGACAGCAGATTGATGGAAGATAGTTCCTTTCTTATGGCATGTCACGTCAGGTCATCATCAACCATTCATCTTAAGTCAGGTTCCAGATCTGTTTGTCCCTATCCCAGTGCTGATTGCACAAAAGGCAGAGAAACACCCTGGACAGGTCACCATTCCATCCCAGGACATGCCTGATGGATTAAGGCCAGATGCTCTTCCTGATGCCCCATGCTGGGTTCAAACTCACACCCTCCAGCTCATTAGTTCATGAATCCCATATTCTACCCCTGAGCTACCGCGGCCACCATTCCCTTTTTTTATAGACAGCGCATGTTAATGGACATTTAGGGTCAAATGTAAACATGCCAGATTTAGCAATGAGGCTAATTTCCCTCTGTTGATCCAAGCAGTTAGGGGTTCAGTATCTTACTTAAGGACACTTCAACATACCTTCTGGAGAGACTGGGGATCGAACCGCCGATCTTCTGACTAGATGATCACCCCAACTCGTGAGCTATGCCAAAACAGATCAAACAAAAAAGATAAATAGATGGACATCCAAACAAACTCATGAATAAATGACTGAATGAACAAGTCAATGTAGTGAAATATTAAATGTGACAACAGGAATAACAGAACTACGTATGGCTTTCTAGAGCAGAGTCTAGTCTAAACTCTTAAGGAATGTGGAAAATTTGGGCATAGTGTGCGTCTAAAAACAGGAAGATGAATCTTCCCATGAATTGCCACTGTTGAACATTCCTGCCATCCTAAATTCATCATCACTGTGGTAAGATGATTTGCCGTTCTGCAATAAATGCTACAGAACTTGCTCTGATAGAAGCATCGGTCGGCTTTGAAGGCAATCGAGAAGATCATCCTGAATCTTACCTGTTATTTTCTCGCCCCCTGCATTTCCAAAAGCACGTTCTCTAGAGATGAGGCACAGAGAGATTAGCAGTATAATTAGCTCTCACATCACTGCTGTGGTGTGAACAACCACTAACTGCCAAATGTCCATATTTAGGGAGACAAACAAATTAATGATACCACAAAACCTCTAGATTTATAAATAGTGTCAAATGGTATATGGACTTATCTTTATAAAGTGCTTTTCCAGTCTAGTGAGCACTAAAATAACTTTATACAATTGTATTCCTCACATTTACTGAGCACGGGGGGAGGGATTGAAACCGATGCTTTTCTTGGTGTCCTCTGGTGGTATCAAACACACCACGCCTGACTTGGAGCCACTCCCTCTGCCACTGAGCCACCACGGCTTAGCCTGCTACACTACGCGATGGGGTTTTGAATAGATCTGAAATGTTGAAAGGACAGATAACGAACAAGGAAGTAGGGAAAACACCCTCTGGCCCAAACTCGACACCAGTCCCAAAAAGATTGATTCATACTGTGTTTGACTAGAGTCACATTTCAAGAGCACAGCGCCCGGCTTTGATGACCCACCTGCATATTTACTTATGCCTGAACCAGACTGGTAAGAGCACATTGTCCCAATCTCTGACGCCACGGTTGTTCCTGTTTGCGTCCCCTGTTGCAGGGGCCAAAGGCAGTCTTAAGTCATGTCAGGTCTCATATGCCAGTCTCAATTCAGGGCCAAAGAAAACATTATGTACCAATGTGGGTGCTTGAAACGCAAGATGCATCCCAACAGTGTCCCAGCTGCTTCCTCTATGCTGCTTTAGCGTAACTCGTTCCTGCCATGAACCCCGTCTCCGGGCTACCACTGCCCTGCAGAACCAAGAAGAAGCGTTATCATTTTTCATTGTACATACACACAACAGAATGTGTTCTCTGTATTCAACCCATCCTGCTTTACAGGAGCAGTGAGCAGCTCCAGCACCCGGAGACCGACTCCATTTCCTCCATCACCGTGCTCAGGGGCACAGGCAGGACTATTAACCCTCACATGTATGTCTTATTGATGGTGGAAACCAGAGCACCTAGAGGAAAGCTATGCAGGCATGAGGGGAACATGACTACTTCACACTGAAAGAACCTGGGATAGCCTGAGATTCAAACCCAGGACCTTCTTGCCGTGAGGCAAAAGTGCTCACCAGTGTGCCACCCAGCTGCCCTGACAAGTAATAACTGTTTTAAGTTTTAAACTTAAAACATGACTTTCATGTCTCTGTCTTAGCCTTAGAAATGTATTTATTGTGCATCAGTCAACAGCATTCAGGGGTGGAGTTATATAATCCTGAACCTTATAACTCAAAAAATATAACTATTGTCTATCTTCATAAGCATGGGTGGTTGACTTAATGGTCCTACCAGGGCTGGATGCAAGGGCCTGGTAGGACCTGGCTCAGGGGCCCATAAACCAGAGCTTTTGCATGAAGCCACTGTGCTTTTCTCAATAAAGTGTATTAAACTTCAGTACAACTGGGACCTAAACTCCACCCCAAAAAACGACAGGGTCATAAAGTAAGGTTGACCATTTATCGTACGCTCTTCACTTGGACATGCACATGGATATGGATTAAAAAAAAACTACGATGAGAACAAATACAACAATTTCACAATGGTCGAAAGTCATATAATAATTCAATATGAACTGAATCGTGCAAGCACAAAACTAGGACACTCACGGCATCGTCTCCTCCGTGTTTATAGGAAGATTAAACCATAAGAGCAGAATGCTGACTTCCTTTTCCTGTTTCAACCCTAGCACTTCCTGTGACTCTGGAAGAAGGTGCCTTCAAAATAAAATGACCCCTAAAAGAACTGCCCAAACGTAACAAATTGCATTTGAAACACATTAAAGTCCACAGACTGCTGTAAAGGCAAGATCGTATCTGACATTAAATTTGCAGTTTTGTCACATAGTCAAAGAGCTTAGTCATTCATGTCTATAATAGAGGCACAAAAGTCCTACAGGAAAAACTGAAGGAAACCGCAGATGAATGCACCTCTTAGCTAATTTGCTGTTGGTGTTAATTGTGTATGTGTGCTGCAAATCCTGTTGATGTAGTTGAATTCAGTCCTGTTGTTGGCTGCATGTGAGTGTACCTGCCCTGCCAGGGCTTTTATGTATTTGTACCCAAGGACCAATCGTCTCATAATCCGCCAATGTTAATTAGGCAGTGCAGTATATCCAGTAAATATTGTATGCAACATTTTCGAGTGGCCGACAGATTGCTCTGTTGGGGTGTTTCGTTTCCTACCTTAGAGATGGGTCCATTTTATGTCATGATTAGTCCCCATGTCGTAGGGGCAGACTTAGTCAGAACATGGGGAATGGAAGCTGGGTGCCCTTGCTGACACCCCACAATGGGTTCAAATTCGTTGCCTCTGGCACACCAGTTCCTAAAGCACATGCTTTACCATTGAGCTATGTGTGTGAGATATGCATGTGTGTAACCTACCTGGCCCAACATAAATCATCTAGCTGCAGCAATGTGAGCCAGCCAAACAAGGCTGTAAAGACTGAATGGTGAAATGATTTATTAGTGGTCATACTGGCAAAAAAGGAACTGTCCCATAGATAACATACCTACAAAACAGGAGTAGAGAAGGGGGGTTGAATCTCCCCGGGTTACTGGGATGAAAAATTCCTCCCCTGAGCAACATACCCTTTAACCATAAAAAGGAGTTTAAAAAAAGATATGTTATATGAAGCGTTCAAGGTTTGTATTGCTACTTTACATTTTTGTGAGTTTCAGGGTACGGAAACTACATCAGTGTGTAGGCATTTGGTCTGTAGATTCATGAGCACGTCCCTCATGTATTGAAAAAGAATTGTGAATTCCTAGAGGAGCAGAAACGCTGATATTTAAT
Source organism: Regalecus glesne (assembly GCA_900302585.1). NCBI lineage: Eukaryota > Metazoa > Chordata > Actinopteri > Lampriformes > Regalecidae > Regalecus > Regalecus glesne. Next base: position 6,567 of record OMLC01079485.1, read on the forward strand.
TTCCGGTGGCCACCTCCTTAGAATGTCCGATTAGAACACGCAGGGAAACGGCATCCAGAGAAGACGTTTATTTAGTCTTCACACCCATAACACAGAACAATAACCCGTAATTTTAAATCAATATAGAAGTGTGATCACCGTGTTGCTCACCAAATGTACGATCAAAAACACAGAAATTAACGATAGCTTCAGCAGTCAGTCTAAAGCTAGGACCCGAGAACGATCTCAAGGAAAACCAGAAAAACAAGCTAGCCTACAAGCGATTTGACCTATATAAGGCCCAGTGATAGGTGGCTAAATAACTGCCTCAGTAAAATCATAACAATACAAAGAACACATTACCAGAAATAAAAACAAACAGATGGGACTTTGAACATATATAATTGTCTTTCTGTGGGTATATTATGTACGGACATACTATGCTTTGGAGCTGACCAGCTAACTGTCCCTCTGGCTGGTTCCATCTGAGGTGACCCTGTAGTTGGTACACACCCGGCCCAATATCTCGATGCAGGCAGCTACCGCCCACCCCGAACCCCAGGTGGAGGGTGACTAGCCCGGACAACTGAGCTTGTCTAAGATGGGCCGTGTGGAACTCCTAGTGGAGGAAATTCCATATACGGGTATCTGGACCATCCATTGTGACCAGGTCCAGCATCAGCTGTCTTGACTACGTCTTGCCACTGCTTACAGATAGTGGTGGTCGAGTGCCCCTTGCGGACGTGGTTAACACTGTTGCCTCACAAGAGGGTCTTGAGTCCAATTCATGTTCCCGGGTCCTGTCTGTGTGGAGCTTGTATAATCTTCATGTGTCTGCATGGGTTTCCTCCAGGAGCTCTGGTTTCCTCTCACCATCAAAAAGACATGTTAGGGTTAATGTTCCTGCCTGAGCCCCTCAGCAAGGTGATGAGAAAAAGAACTTTAGCTGGTAAGTGGGCATTGTGGTTCACTGCTCCTATATAAGAGTCAAATTTATTTGTGTAGCCCAGGTGAACACAAATACAATTCCCAAAGGTCCATAAATGGTCAATTAACTTGTTCTTAAATAGTGATCTTCTATTTGAACGGCCACTCGAAGTGCTTTATAACGAATATATTACGTCCTGAGCATCGTTGGCATGGAGATGACAGCCCATAGTAGATCAGCCGAGGATCGACCTCGAGTTCTCGACATATGGTGCAAGTACGCTAACCAGTCAGCTAAAGGTTTAACCTGTTAGCCAAGCGCTAGCCTATTGGGGGGAGGTATAGCCCATTATCACAAATTAAACATTTTCCTCAATGGACTTTACACCAACACATCATAATGTCCTTAGATCCTCACATCAGATAAGGAAAGACTCCCTTAAAACCCCTTTAACAGGAAGAACAATAGGAAGAAACCTCAGGGAGAGCAGAGGAGGTTCTCTCCCAAGACAGACAGGCGTGCAATGGATGACATGCATAGGGAATAAAATACAATTTACAGAATACAACACTGAGAGGACGATAAAGCAAACGGATACCCAAAAGCAATGGATATTTGAAAGTTAGCGCAACACAAGTAAGGATCTAGTCAGGAGTGAACAATGTCCGTGCCCCACAGCTAAGCTAAAGTCTGACGTTATGTAGGTACCGTAAGGCAATGGCCAGAGGCAGTGCACACAGTGAATAGAAGCAGAATCCACCCTGTTGATTAGTTAAGTCCGTTAAGCCCATTGCCTGACGGATGGATGACTGTATGGATGGATGGATTATGAACTTTGAAGAGGTTGTAGTAGCCCGATAACAGAGAATAGGATAGGATAGCCTGCAATACAATGGGTTAAACATAGAGAACACATTTTGTAGTATATATGTACGGGTTTGTATCCCACTGTGGGGCTCATTCATTATAAAGTTCTTTCAGTGGACGCTAGACTAAAAAAAGTGCTGTATTAGAACAAGTCAATTTCTAATTTTAAAAAAGCTTCTTCTTCTTCTTCTTAAGGACCCAAAGGATTATTGATCTGATCATGTTTATTGTTATTTCCCCCAGCATTTATTCTGCTACTCTTCATACACACCGTGGCCCATTTGGCTGACTCCTTCCTCACCTTCACAAGGACGTCGCCTGCATCCGTTTACATTACTACAATTATTATTGAGCTAAGCTACACCAAGCCACTGAGCAAAGACGACCTGTTTCAAACCCTTTGGACTTTTTGACTCCGCGGAGTGTTGAGGTAGAAAAAAGATGCTTTTCTTTGGATCAAGTTTGGCATTGTTTTGCCTGGAATTTGAGTGCGAGTACCGTGATCTACATCTGCCCCTTGTTTGGGGGTTCGTGTAACTCTCATGTTTCACTCACAGCTGATGAACAAAGTCAGATGAATGCTTGATTTGCTTGCTTTTAAAATCCATGTTCAGATGACCTGACTCTAACTGTCTTGACTTTTGCACAATAGCGTGGTTGATTAAATCAAGATCATATCAGTTTAACTAAATTAAAGAAAAATCAAATGAAAACATTGAGTACCATCTGCAGTATGTGTGTGTGTGTGTGTGTGTGTGTGTAAATCTACATCAATTTATCATCTGACCTTGTTGAGCCAAAGATGACAGAGCAGTTTGTCTACAGACTTATCCTGAAGTGTTCATTTAAATAAAGGTTTCATTTGTATGTCAGCAGCTGATTCTGGAAATAGAAAGTGAATCAGGGACAGATGTAGTGGCATTCAGGAATCAATCATCTGGGTGTGGTTGAAGTTTGCGTCCTGCATACTTACATTAACGTGAGTGGGCTCTAAGAGTAAAGACTCTTCTCTTTTACATGTACGTTTTCAGCTTTGTATGCTTTCTGATAAACGCCATTTTCTCATGGAATGGTAAAAAAAATTGTTTCAAAACAGTTTTAGTTGAAATAGCCTGAAAATAACTAACATTTGAACAATGTATAGTATCATTTAGCAGACACTTTCGTCCAGAGTGACATGCATTTGAGAGAGTTGGACACTTTTGACTGGGAATCGAACCTGGGTCTCTAACTTGACAGACACTGAACCACCAATGCACAAAGTGAAATGATTTTAGTAAAAAAAAAACTACTACATCACTAACCTGTGCGTTTTTATTTGTCTTCTAACATTCTATCTCCCTAGTTCCTATTTGTCAAGAAGCATGTACAACTGACCCGCTTGATAGTGTCTCTCTGGCCCCGTCTCACTGGGGCACTCCTTTCAGCACAGAATGACTCTGCTGTCACCTAGTGGTATGATTTGGTACTGTGGTCTGCTGCTCTTTTAAAAACTCACGTTTGATCTACGACCTCTTGATTGGTCCTTTTCCATTTTACGCCAAACAAGTGGCCAGGTTGTTGACAGCAATAAATCAGCAATGTTATTACATAGGATTCAACATTGCAATATAAATTCAATATCAATTTGATGTGCACTATAGATAATTCCGTATGCAATTGTAACTGTCAAATCGGTTTGCTTTTTTGGGGCCTGTTTTGTTTTCCCCTTTGCTGCTTGTACAGTCACTGTCAAATCTCAACAGACACTGTCAAATCTCTTTCACTCTTGATGAGCATACTGTGGTATGTCTTTATGCATGCTCACATATCCAGGAGAGTAAATCACAGAAAGGTGAATCAGTTCATCTGAATACGGTGTTTGTTGGGAGAACTGTTTCTCAATCTTACAGGTGTCATCTTCTATCTAAACTGACAGCTGCCATCCCCACCCTTATAAACAATAGCTGCATACCAATGAAACTCCAGAGAATGGCTTATTGCCATATAAAACCGTCCTTGGTTTCGATCATTACGCAACTGTATTGTTTATAAGGGTGTTGATGTGTGCAGTCGGTCACGTTGGACTTAAGATGTCACCTGTATGAGTGATAAAATATTTGTCTTTCCAGATGAGATGATTCCCCTTGTTTGTCACATTGTGTTGTATTTCACCTTAATTGCTCCGAGTGGAATTTAAAAAGCAGGTGAAAATGAAAATCCCAAGATATTCTTTTTTTTTCACCTTTTCAATTTATTTCTTCTGAAAGTCAGGCTATAGTCAAAAACAGTCAACAACACCACAGAATGAACAGACAAAACGTTTTTGTTCTATTAGAACCCATTTGATTTTAAATGGTGTCATTCAAATATTGTGTTATAGTAGTTGACGAGGTAGAATTTGACCTTAGCAGCTGATTGCTCTCGTGTATCAAGACATATTTTAATCTGCACAGAGGTGCAGCAAGTGGTGGTGCAGCAGCAAGCACTGTTGCCTCACAGCAAGAAAGTCCTGGTTTGAATCCCATACCAGGTCCTTTCCGAGTAGAGTTTGTATCTTCTCTGCGTGGATTTCCTCCCATCGTCAAAAAAAGACACGCAGGGACTGCAGGTGTGAATTAGCTTGAAGGTATAATCTGATGCAGTGGATCAAATAATGACGTAAATGTAAAAAGCCGCACATGGTCCCTTAACAAAATACCATTGTTACCATATGTTAGAGTCACCAGTTGCCTATACATAACTTTAATCAAAATTCCAATAAAGTTTTATGATTCGAAAAACAGAAATGTTTTACTTCAAATGATCGTTTCTAGCTTAAAACACACGCGTGAATGAATTGTTACATCTGAATATGTGCATATACGTGTATAGATACTGATCAGATGTGATTTAAATGACTCTCTACTTAAGGACTGAGAGCAGAAAATGGCTAACGGCATCGTAAAACACAACAAGCAAAAATTCCCACGTGACAATTTAGCTTTCAAACTAGACAGACCCATTGTGAAAACACCCCGGTTAAAAACATAGCCACGCTTCCACCTCCACACCATCATGGAAAATTATTCATTTTCACTTTTATTACAATCACAGCAGTGGCTAGGACTGTTGCCTCACGGCATAAAGGCCCGGGTTTGAATCCCATATAAGGTCCCTCCTGTGTGGAGTTAGCATGTTCTCCCCGTGTCTGGATGGGTTTCCTCCAGGTGCTCTGGTTTCCTCCCACCATCAAAAAAAGACATGGAGGGACTGTAGATGCAAATTAGCTGGAAGCTACAATCTGGTGCAATGCATCAAATGGAACTGCTGATGTGCCCTGCTGATTATTTACAAGCATTTTGAAGGCTAGTAAATTCTACTCGATCTTTTTATTTAGCACGATGACCTTGTGTGACCCTGAAAGGTCGAACTCCAAGCTATGGAATTTCCAAAGGTTCTAAATCAAATAGTTGTTGTCGAGTCAGTTCACATATATAACCCTAAATGATGAATTACATACCCGGTAAATAGAGAGCCATTTAATTATCATTACCGGAAGCAAGTCCCACTAATGTTTCCATCTGACATAATGACCTTTCACCTTTAGCAAACCCCAAAAATCTATCTCCACATCATGGTTCATCAGTGGATTGCAACTCACAAATATAAAAATGTTTTTTTGTTACTGACTGACATTAAATCACACATATATCTCCTTTTAAGAACCTGACCTTGGATCAAACTCAACATTACAAAGTTCAGAAGGAAACAGACCGCAAGTACATTTTCTCCAGCGCATTATGGAAGGTAAAAGCTAGAGAAGTGATAACACGACCCCACTACTGACGGCAAAATTATTTAACAGTTTCGAGGCATCTGGTCTGTTGAGCCTGGCACAACTTGTTTCAACTTTTGTTTTGTTTCTAATATTTTGGGAAGTATTAAACACAGAAGTAGATGTTGTGATGTAACAGCAGTATCTGTCCAATCACAGGTAAGTCATGTCCAGTTAAGGTCATTAGCCACGCCCCCCACCCAAGTGGTCAGCCAGTGCTGGACATGAGGACTGGTAGCT
>OMLC01079560.1:0-19729 GCA_900302585.1 Regalecus glesne
ACTGGAGTTCAGAGTGTGCTCTTCCGATCTCTCTCTCTCTCTCTCACACACACACTCACACACACTAATGAAAGTGTCAACCATACCAAATAAAAACCACCTTATCCGGAGCAGTTGGGGGTCAGGTGTCTTGCTCAGGGACATCTGAACACTTATTGGGAGGAGCTGCAGATCAAACTGGGAACTCTCCAGTTTCCAGATGACTTGCTACCTTCTGAGCTACTGTTTGAATTATTATTGGGTGTAGTACCTCTTTGTAATAGTCCCTGTATCATGGAGGACTGAACATGTTGTCTTCAGCTGAATTAATTGCATACCTAATTGCAACTAATAGCTCTCGCAAATCAAATTGTTGCCTGAAAATGATGAGGACACATATTTTGAGGCACAATATGATTGTTGAGTTTTGTTTCTGTTCTATGTGTTCTAACTGGACCTTGACAATCGGGTCCCTCTGTTCGGACAAAGCCGGTTGATTGCTCACCTTCTTTCCAGAGAGCACTTTATGGACGGATGGAGTTTGCTGCTGCAGCAGTTACTTCAGAACACCAGTTGAAGGCTGATGGAGAGAAATGAGCAACAAAACACGTTTTATTGACTGTAATTTGAATTTACCAAGTTAAGTTCAGGGCATTGTAGTTTGTCACCTCTGGTTGACTTCCTGAACCATATTAATCTTTTTTTTAAAAACTCCTGTTCTTTCTCCATAGTGAGGAATAGGATGGTAAGCAGCCAGCCGAAGTACGAGCTAATCCAGGAGGTGGGACGCGGCAGCTACGGCGTGGTCTATGAGGCGGTGGTAAAGCGCACAGGGGTCCGAGTAGCTGTGAAGAAGATCCGTTGCCACTCCCCAGAAAATGTGGAGCTTGCCCTGAGAGAGTTTTGGGCTCTGAGCAGCATCCAGAGCCAGCACCCCAATGTCATTCACCTAGAGGAGTGTGTGCTGCAGCGGGACGAGCTTGCCCAGAGGATGAGCCATGGCTCCAGTTCCCCACTGTACCTGGAGGTGAGCAAATTACCTAATTGGCTGGAGGAGGCACGGCACAGTGGTGGTAACCTGACACACATCCTGAATTCATTTAGCTTCACTTGAATTCTCATTGTGAAGCTGCTACTCTTTGAGTAGTTTCAAGTGAATAATAGGGTAGTCAACCATAATTTCAGCAATGATTAGATTTGACCAAACCGGAGAATCTGTGTGCTCACAGATGACAATCATGTGGTCCTGCTTTACTTCGACGGGCTTGTAAGTAGCCTATACTGTCTGTGAAATGGTGCTAATCAGAATTTCCCTCTGGTTATCTCTGTAAAGGTCAGCAATAGTAGGACCCTGAATCACCAGGAGAAGGCTAAAAGTTTGTATTTTATATACATGCAGGCTGGCTCAAGGCATATTAGATGACCAGTGTTTTCTTCAGGCTGGCTACCTGCCAGATAGCCAGTTTCTCACTCTTTTTCAGCTGGCTATACATTTAACAGTATTTTCTCATATCTTGCCAAATATCCACCCATTGTGGTTGGATTTTAGGACAAAATCAATCAATGCACACTGATATCTTCTTTGTATGGTCCCATATCTCATTCCATTTATCCTCCTCAATGTTTACTCCAAGTTCATTTTGTCATGTCTGTGCAATATCCTGCATATCTGACACATCGTATTGGCTTAAGACATTCTAGAAATGAGTCGTGGATTTTTTGGGGGGGGACTTAGAAGAAGTAGCCTTTCTACTACTGATGCCATAGCCCTAATATTGAAAGTAGTCTTTTTAGCAATGAGATCTCAAATCTGATGATATCTAAAAATATCATGTCTGGAGAGATAGTTTTTTTCTTCAAATTGTTGAAACAATGATAAAATAACATCCTCTAATAAATCATACGTTCTCTTTATCCACTGGAATATTCAAGTATTCTACCCACTATCTATTATACTTAATAATAATAATAATAATAAATTGTAATTTCCCTTATTAGTCCTACAAGAGGCAATTAGCAATTATCTGCATTTGACCCATCCTATTGTAAAGGAGCAGTGATAAGCCACCATTTGGTGCCCGGGGAGCAGTTAGGGATTCAGTGTCTTACTCAAGGACACCTTAACAAGCTTTGTGTAGGACCAGGGATCGAACCTACAACCTTCTGATTGCCAGACAACCACTCTACCCACTGAGCTAACCACCCGTATGGACCCTTTGATGGTGACACAATTGCAATGTTGTGCTTACACATGACAGTAAAGTTCTTCCTGAATCTTGGATTCTAGTACCTCATATGTAAGTGGCCCAAATCTAATTGTAAAAAATCTGATTGTGGCATCCACTCTGCTCTGAAAATATCAGATCTGTGTCACACGTGGCACATAAATTAGATTTAGGCCACATTTTGCTTGTAATATGAAGTTATTATTTGTATCGGCAAACGGCTCCTAATGCTGACATTTCTAGCTCCGGGGAGCTGTAGTTGTAGCCTGTGTCTGCGCTGGGGATTGGTATGATGGTTTTAATTCCACAAGCTTCAATGGCATGGTTATACAGCAACATGTGGTCTTCGGTCGTTTCGGTGTTCTCAGATGGGTTGACCTCCGAGTAGAAACTCAATTACTTTTAATTCTTATTTCATGTTTTTAGTTTTATTTAGACTTATATGTTTATAAACAAACTTATTTCTGCCAGCTTGTGGTTGGTGTTTATTATATCATGAGAGGAAATAAGACAAGTTAAAAAAGTTAAAAATTGAAATGATTCCTCAGCTCAAGAACAGATTTGATATATGTATATCTGAAGCTCAACTTCAATAGACATGCCATAAGGGGGTTGTTTGGTGGTATGCTGTAGAGTTCTGTGTTTCAACCATGTTGATCTTTCCCTTTATGGGTGTTTCTCAATACCAACTAAAGGACAGGCTTACTTTCTTCTTTCCTTCCAGCAGCAAATGTTTTGTACGTCGCTTTGGATAAAAGCGTCTGCTAAATGACTGTATTGTATTGTATTGTATTGTACCAGGTACACCAAGTAGAACTGTGGCTCTGGATGCTTGCTTAGCACTGAACTTGGGCCAATTCAGCAGATTGTAGTACACCGAAAACTCATTGTAGTTTGAAGTGAAAGGGACTTACCAGTGTTGTTCAATACCCCAATGAGCCAGTGGCACTCTGAAAATGTCGAGTCGGTCAAATTAACATTACTTTTCCTAAAAGGGAAAGTGAATTTGGTGACAACAGGTTTTAGCCCATTAACCACAATTTGCATTTACTTCACATGACTCTGCACCATTTTCCAAAGCATCCCATCTATTTTTCTACCTTCCAGGCATTACTGATGTCCTTTTTGTCACTAAGGTATGAAAATCAACTTGGAGACTAAAAACTTTCTTGAGCAAGGTATAATTATCAGAGGCCATTTCATTGTCTCCTATACAATCAGATGGGTTAAATGCAGAGGGCACATTTCATAGTAAGAACACACTGACCAGGTGATGTGGCTTCCCTTCCATCTTTTCCCTCTTTACGGTCAGCTATTGCTGCAGGAGAGGCTGATGGAGGTGAAAGCCCGTATTAAAGTGGATAACTTCTCAACCCCCCCCCTCATCCTTGGGTTTCCAATCGGTAGTATTGTTTGTAGCACTGTTGCGAAGATAACTGGATCACTCTCTATTTATTAGCAGCCTGGCTTCTGCCCAAATCAAGAAACAGCCATACAAATCCCGATTCAAACTGGAAACCCTGAGCTCAGTGCTATGATGAAGGCAGAGTAAAACATCTGGTAGCATTAATAAATTGGCCGATCGTGTTACTTACTGATCAAGTAGAAATAATCCCAACTGAAAGTCTGCCTGTAACCCTCACAAGTCCTGGAGCTCTTTCCATTGAGTGAATGCCCGTCCAAGGACCACGCTTGTTTTATCTCGTGTATCACGCTCCCCTTCACCTTCTTGGCCTCCTCCATCAACCGGGTTGTTTTTCTTTTGTCGGGCAGAGCTGCCACAGTTACTTTGATTGTTCCACCGTCCCCCATTGGCTAGCTCACGACTGGGTGGTTGACGCACTTCCTGTGCTGTAAATCAATTTTCCAGAAAGAATTGTGCCCAGTGGTAGATAGAGTTGCACTGTGAAAGCAAGGCTATAGAGAGAACCGAAAGGGCGATGTTGTCATTCTAAAGCCACTACACTGTGACATCAACCTTTTAAGGAGAAGTCGAAGCAAAAAAGTTTTCAACCGTCAATTTAATTAGAGGTTTCTTTTCTGGGGCTGACAACTATTACCCTGCAACAATGACCGTTTCGATAGACTTTATTACTACATGTGGATAAATGACTATAACCATCACCGTGACATTAATTTACTTATGAGATCAAAGATTTTGGCCATACTGCCCATCCTTATTGTTGTACAAGTTGGATGAAAAAGATCGACTTAGTTGTTGAACCATCCAACATATGATGCAAATATGGAATTAAGTTCTTAGGATGCGAGGAAGGATACCAGAACTTGTTTCATACCAAGTTTCCTTTAGACCTTGTTTTCTCTCTTCTTTTTCACTTTGGCATGCGCTGGTGGGAAAATCACCGGCTGTCTGAAAGGTGGTTCTGTAGATGGGAATATAGATGAAGTTGACAACCATATTGAATTCACATAAGCTTTTGCTCCTGGATTTCGGGGGACTCCTTTTAAATGGAGGCAAATTGGCTTGTGTTTGTGCATTAGATTTGGGTAAAAATAGTTGAGGTGGCACACTAATGGTTTCCCAAAATGTAGCCCTCCATGTCCTCCATACAAGCTCATTTTTCACTACCTACCTGTTTGTAACACTTCTAAAAGATCAGACTTGTGGCTATGTGGCAAGGACCACACAGCTGATCTACCCTGGATCAAAATTAAACCTCCAGGTTCTGTGCAGCAAATGTAGGGATTTTGGCAACCGTCTGACAGTACGAAGTACTTCTGACAGTACTTTCAGACTAGCCTAGTTATCTACTGTTTTTTTTTGCAACAAACGGATAGCCCATATTGACTCGGTGCAAAAATGTTATTATCTCTACCCTCCAGCCCTTTGGGTAGATCTCTGTCATTGCTGCTGTCTGATGACAGAGCATTTCTTTTCTCCTGCAGGACAGAGGCTGCATGAACAAAAGCGCTAACATAAAAATGAGCCACCTGCAGTCAGCCTGTGTAGTTTTCCTGTGTCCAGATTCTAAATAAATGCCGTCCATCAAATTTGAGACTGCTGTTTCTAAATGAGCTTGGTTTTATTTCTTTTACTTGTGTGTAGAGACGCTGCTGCTTCAAGCTCTGTCCTTGATTCGGCGAGTCTGTGTGCATGTGCTGGCCTCAGCGCTATGTATGGTTTAAAGGGGGCTGTTCTCAGTCAATCCATCTGTCATGCAGTCTGTCATGTCCCTGTGCCTCCCTGCTGGCTGATGGTGTTTAAAGTGCCCAATGATGGCTGAGAATAGTCTCTCAATAGCAGTCTGACTGCTCGTTATGGTTTCTGTCATGTTGGCACTGGACTCATTCCCAGAAATCCTTTATTCTAGCTTTCCTTTCTCTCTGGTGTTCCAGTGTGTGCTCGGAGCAAACACATGAGAAATGAGAATTATTCATTTGTAGCAACTGTGGGATATTTTGCACTTGTTCATTTTGACCAATGGCAAATGACCCTTTCAGTTTTAAAGGGTTACCATAGCATTCCCGGCTCTTAATATTATGCCTTTTGATGAAGCCCGTCAGTATTGCTGGACAACATGGATAATATTGTCAAAACTATCCTGAGGAATTCCACATGTTATGATATATATATATATATATCATATCTGTTTTCGTATGTAAAGATGCTAGTTCCAAGAATCCAGCTGAGGTTCATTACGTTGAAGTGTTTGTCAATGTTGTCTTGTCAAGCTTACTCGTTCAGCCCAAAATCACAAAGTAGTCCCGAAGGGCTTTGGGATCTATAATCTAAAATGGAATATCCAACCAACTGGCTTTTAAATGACCCTCTCATATATTGAAGACATTTTATGAGAAATTCTGAGCAATAGGTTATTGTTATTGTGAATATAGAGGGGGAAAAAAACTATCATCAGACATCTGAATTCCATCCTGATATGATATAATAGAAATACAATGATATTAGGGGGGGGCATAGTGAGACACTGAACCCCTAACTCCTCACTTGATGTACGTCGCTCTGGTTACGAGCATCTGCCAAATGCCTTGTAATATAATGTAATTAACCCTACCTGTTAAGTAGCTTATATCTAAAGAAGTTGGAAGTTGCTTTGTTGGCCTATAGGTTCCCATTTACTTCAGATATGCAGTAATGAATCATCTCCCAGACATTTTCTTTTTTCTTGTGCGTTTAATTAAAATGCATAAAATCTCCTCTAAAGGATGATTAAAGTGTTTTTAAACCCGGGCCCCATTTTTTTCACCCTTTGGGGTGTAAGCGACTATTGATGACAGCATTTGGGGAAATTGGTCCGGTATTAAGTGAGGATGTTTCAGCCAGCATCGGGGAAATGGGCTGCGATGTAATCTTTTGGGGGCAATTGCTCCTGTCACAGCACATCCACTAAAAGTGGTCTCTGATGTAACATCCATTTTGTTGCAGCTATTATTTCCATGGGGAGGGTCATGGTTTCAAATGTTTGCAAAACAAGCAGTCCCACAGAATCTTATCAGAGCTGACCGTTCTTTGGAGATAGCATAGGCTGAGACACGGAGGAACTGCTAGCGATAACTTCCAAAGTCATGGCTGGATAATTCGCTGATTTCGACAACGTGGATGAGGTATTTGAATTTAATGGTTCCCCAGAGAAAGGAATTATGAAGTGCTCCTTGAAATTAATGAGGACAGAGGGGGGGGGGCAGGAAGAAGAGGGTGGACCAGCTCATTTGGCTGGCAGTAGTCATTCACCGTAACTGCCGATCGGTCACCGTTTCATATGTGATCAGGGATATGTACATGAATCCAGCCATCTCAGTGGACATGAGTCGGGTGTTGTCAGGTCAGATCCCGCCCCGTTGCTCGGTAAATGTGAGGCATTCGTTGTAAAGTACTTCAAGTGGTCGCTAGACTAGAAAAGCGCTATATAAGAAACATCTATTTGCCATATGAAACCTGGAATCCGTCACCGGCTGAAGGGTTTTCACTCAATACTGGATTAATTCCCTTTTTCCCCGCCATTTGTCATTTTAACCTTAAACAACGGGGAAATGGGGCAAAGGTCAGACGTGCTCCCACAAAAACTAGATTGCCTATGATGTTCATGTTTATGCATTTCCTTTCCTTTAGAATTGATGGAAACTCACGGGTTTGTGGTCAGCTATCAGAAAGATGAGCCGTGGCGAGAGAAAATGAAACAAGTTTCTCCAACTTGAAGGCTTGAAAGATAAGAGGCCTTCTCACGGTGCTTTGATTAAAAAACAACAAGACAACCCACAAAGGAGGGTGGTAGATATGCTCTGACTATAAAGTCAGAGAAAAAAAATGCTCGTTTGTCAAGAAGTGTCACATTTGTCTCTCCTCTCACTCATCAACTATAGTACTAATGACACGTCCTTTCCCATTGATCTTAGTTTGTCAGTGGTTCTACATGCTTAGACGAAGTGCCGTGGACATAATGAATTCTACTTTTTTCATGCATGTTTGTCAGATGAGAGATATTTGCTTTCTTTTTACTCCTTGCTCAGTGCTCTGTTATCACCCAGCAAACACCGATGTTCTCACGTTGACCATTGCTGTGTTTTTCCACTGCAGCTGGTGGAGACTTCTCTGAAGGGTGAGATCACCTTCGACCCCTGCTGTGCCTACTACTTGTGGTTTGTCATGGACTTCTGTGATGGGGGCGACATGAATGCCTACCTTTTGTCTCGCAAGCCTAGCCGCAAGACCAACACCAGCTTCATGTTGCAGCTCGGTAGTGCCCTGGCTTTCTTGCATCGGAATCAGATCATACATCGCGACCTCAAACCGGATAACATTCTGATCTCGCAGGGTTGCACACCGGCTGGCTCACCTGAGCCTACTCTCAAAGTAGCCGACTTTGGCCTGAGCAAAGTCTGCTCTACCTCGGGGCTGAACCCTGAAGAGCCCGCCAGCGTCAACAAGTGCTTCCTGTCCACAGCATGTGGCACAGACTTCTACATGGCTCCTGAGGTGTGGGAGGGCCACTACACGGCCAAGGCCGACATCTTCGCTTTGGGGGTAATCATCTGGGCCATGGTGGAGCGCATTACCTTCGTGGACGTGGAGACTCAGAAGGAGTTACTCGGGAGCTATGTGCAGCAAGGCTCAGAGATTGTGCCCCTAGGGGAGGCCCTCTTGGAGAACCCCAAAATGGAGTTGCTGATCCCTGCCAGGAAAAAGAGCATGAACACCCACATGAAGCAGCTGATCAGGGAAATGTTGTCTGCCAACCCTCAGGAGCGGCCGGATGCCTTTGAACTAGAGCTCCGATTGGTCCGTATAGCCTGCAGAGAGCTTGATTGGGACACGTGATGCATGACCAAAGAGCACCATGGACTCAGCCAGACAAGCACATACACACAATTGTCTTGTTTGTTTGTTTGTTTGTTTGTTTGACAAGGGAACAACAATTTGAAGTAGGCCATCTTTTGTAACATAAGTCGAGAAGTTTCACCAGCCCTCAAAAGTATTTCCTGAAAGGTTGTTCATCACCATCTCCCGGAGCGCCCATGCACACGTAGGCTTGCTATATGTCACTACTGAGGTGGACTCTGTAGCTTTTTCTCAGGCTCATCACCGCTTCCAATCCCCTCTCGCAGAAGACCCCAAAACACGCCGGTCAGCGAAATGACCCCGAAATACCAACAGGTGATCCAATTTGAAACCTGACCAAACGGACTCAGTGGGTCAATGCTCTTGTTTGATGTCACTGTGTCTTCAAGGATGTTTGTCTGCTAATTGCATCTCCGAATCGGTGCCATTTGAATTTCCAATGCAATACGAGACGACGTCCTGTGATCATCATGATGAAGGGAGATTTACTTTGAGGGCCTGTCTGATGTTTCGAAGACTCACGCTTTTCAAACAACACTGTGTGACCCGATTAGCAGCCAATCACAGACTGCTCTGTCGCCACCAGGGCACCAGCATCGTTTCTTACTGATCACACGGATACCCTATTGAACACACGTGTCAGCTGTGGAGATCGGCATGATTTTTACGAAGGCTTTTTCTTTAAGGACGTATCGGTGTTGTGAACTGCAACAGGCAATGCGTTGGCACACTCTAAACATGCCCTTAATGCTCAGGTAGGACAACAAAACATTGCATGATCGAATTTGTACACACACACACACACACATCTGGGTTTGAAGCGAAGCGTTGCTCAGCATCCCAGGGTCCGTTAACTCTTTAGGAGAAAAACTGCTAAACTTTGGTGGTTGGTAGATAAGCTTTTCTGAGGGCTACTCCTTTGGGCTCTACGGGTGCAGAACAGCTATCGACACGTGTCCAAGTGAGTCTGTGGTTGTGTTGGTTTCTTGTGTGTGTTTTTTTCCCCCCACCCATTCCAGGCTCAAAGCCAACTGTATTGGAGTTGATCTGGTGGAAGGAGAGGTCTTGGTTGCAGACTCTTATACATACACCCCCAACACGTTGATTAGAATCTCTAAAGATTGGCCTTAAGTCAACACATTTGAAGAATGGGCTTTTCTCTGGAGGTCTTGCAACAATGTCCCCTATTCACAGAAAGGACAACCAGCTGCTTACTCTTACCACATGGAGAAATCCCTGCGTGGCCTAAATGTGGTTTTTTTGGCTAAAGCGTGTGCTGCTTGTACCGTGGTAAGAGCTGTGATGGAGGCCTGTGTGAGGGAACGGGGTGGGAATAAGACTTCACTGAAATGAACTGAATGCACTTTTTTTTCCCCGTTTCAACTCCATAACTATCCACCCCGTCATCACAGTGAGAAGCTTTACGCGGCTGTATTTGGTGCGATTACCGCAATCGGCATTTGTTTACCGGGGGAGAACACACTGTCAACCAGCGGTCTACTTATGCATGCAAGGCCTCTCACCTTCAGGGAAAGAGGGTGAGGACACCAGCACACCCGGTCCTCTGAGCCAGAGGATCTCTGTTTTTGGAGACCTAATGCTATTGTGTTTAACCTGATCTCTTCTCACTGTGTCAGTGCTCCCCATTTCCCCAGGCTCTGGATCTTAACGGTAATCCTTTTCTCCACGCTTCCAACTGACTAATTCTAAGCCTATTAAGTTGTCGCAGCACTTGGCAGAGGATCACGCTGGGGGACCCCTTTTTGCCTTTTAGGCCATCATTTTTGCACTTTTGACAGATTTTTGCATGAACCTGTAACAATATTCTTCAGATGCCCTCAGTGTCTTCGTCACGTGTTAACGTTTGCAGGAAATCTAATTTCCCTCGATCCATTGCTGATATTTATTTGAACGATGGCCTTTAGAATTGCCACGCCGCTAAATGGTCTGGACAGCGTCTCCTCTCTTAACGTTTGGGGGTTTTGCCTTGCGTTCAGAATTGTGCAGCTCTTACCGCAGAGTGTCATTTCTTTTGTCCCAGTAGTGGCCTCTTAAAGCTCATTTCAGCCACCTTTAAATTGTGCTCAGAAGCTCCGCGTGAGAGGTCTCAAGAGCCCACAGCACTTAAGTCCGAGTTGTAAAATTCCGCCTGACGTCAGCGTGAAGTACGTGAAATGCTAACGGGACGAGGTCATCTACACTGCCTCTAATATTTTTGTCTTTATTAATAGAATGTGGGTATGAATTATTTGTATCCGTCTTTACAAGCTGCAAAGTTTGGAGTCCCAAAAGTAGGTCATGCGTGTCCTCAGAACAGCAGGCAGGAGAGGACGGTGGGAAGTGATTCAAGACCAGTCCCCCCCCTCCACCCCTCAAACCAAATGGAAGGAGACGACTGGCCTCCTTTAAAGGTTCTAGACATTTACCGACCAGATGCTAGGTCGAGGTATCAAGAGATCCGACCTCTGATTGGCTCTCATCAGATTTCTTTGCACATGTGTAAATACTGTATAGGAACTACAGGGGATCCGAACAACGGCGTACATTCGACTGTGGACGGGCTCTGTTTTCGAGAGCATCATTTGTTTGACATGTAAATCGCTGTGATCCACTTGACTCTCTCTCAAACTGCTAAATCGGCCTGACTGCAATTTGAAAAGAGTTATGCTTACAGTCAATACTGTTGGTGTGCTAGTGCTAATTGTCTGTTTTTCATTGGCCTATTGCTTGTTTGTGATTTTGTGCAACAAAATCTGGTGTGAACGGTGTGGGCCAACCCGCTTCTCTGCTTGACACTGAAAATGAAAGACACTCACGCCTCCATAGGACGGACCAAGTGTCCAAGATGGGTTCAGAAGTGCGACGCCCGGGACACATGAGGTAACCGAGCTCCATGCACTGCTCTGGGTTGGGCTCACAGCCGGGTGAACTTGAGCACTCGCCATTTTGTATGAACTTTTTTTTTTTGCTGTCATGTCATTGTAAGATATTTTGAAGAGGTTAAATAAAAATTTAGCCCAAAAGTGACCCAGTTGTCAAACAGTGACTGTTTTTTTTTTTTTCCTTCTGGTGTTCTTTCTTGTCTCAATGCATGACCCTAAGTCGAACCCAAGCCTTGTCCTGACTGAAAAACCTGAAGACTGTGGGGAACTGGTCTGGGACCAGCAGCTATGAGCAACTGCATCTTTCCCCAAACAGGCCAGGTAGCTGATTGGTTTAATTCAGTTCACCTGATGTCAGGGACTTACATGTGCTGAGCACTGAGTGAGGATCCCTGTTGGTTGTGGGATGCATTAGCTCTGGCTGCTGGTGGTTTAGTCGAGCTAGAAAAGGAGAACACCGGGGAAGAAAGGGGGTAGTTTTGTCTCAACGTGCGGAGCCATACCGGGCTGTGTGTGTGTGTGTGTGTGTGTGACCGTCTTAGGAGGAACGCTGTCATGTGGGACCAAGGTAAGCTGGAGACGACCTGCAGGGAAGTCTGCTGCACTGCAGTTTGTCCATCGGCCTCTTTTGTGATCTCTTGTCATGTTCACGCTCATCCGCCTGTGGTACTTTCACAAGCTGTGGTAGGAACAGAAAACCCAGAAGTGTGACTTGTTTTGACGCAGGATACAGGTGCTCCCAGACCGGAGGAGAGTTCCAGCCCTTGGGAAGAAGAGGGACAAGCGTGAAGGTATGTTCGCTGGCTCTGAACTCTGACTTGTCTCTTTGCCTGGACTCTAGAAGGTTTTTAGAGAATGAGTTAAAGTCTCCTGTGCCTGGACTCTGGAGACTCCTGATACTTATGACCTGTCCCTGGCACAGAAGGCAGCTGTCCAGATAACGCCGTCCACAGTGTCTCAGCTCCTGTCGGCCGCAGAGGTCAATGAGGGTTTCCTCATCGGTGACCGGGAGCTAAAGCAGGTAGGGAGAAACCAGTAGAAACCTCCAAACCTAATCTGCACAGTGACCTGAGATCAGTTTGTGTGTGCTTGTGTGTTAACGCAGGTATCTGTGGTGGGCATCGTCAGAAGATTCATGTCTTTGGTGGCCAATGTCGAGTACTCCGTGGATGACATGACTGGTCCGCCCATAGACGTGATGCAGTGGGTGACCATGGAGGCGAGTAGTTTCTGCAGAGATGTGCTGGGAAATGGTGCGAAGCCTCTTCATCAATGGTCTGTTTTTGCTCCTGCTAGGACCCTGGTGGGCTGTGCCTCTCCGCTTCCCTTGGCAAATATGTGAAGGTTTCAGGAAATCTCAGGAACGCCCAGGTAGATTTGCTTGTGTGCTCCTCGTAGTGCGACCGGAGGCCCTCGTTGTTCCACGTAACATGGGGGTATTTTCCCACCTCTGGATTAGGGACGGAGGTCACTGCTGGCCATGAACGTCTACCGTGTTGAAGATCCGAATGAAATCACGTCCCACATGCTGGAGGTCGTACGAGCCCATATGCAGCTTCCCAGAAGTGGTCTTCTGAGGGTATTGGAGCCTGTATTCATGTGAAAAGTGATCTCACACGAGGCCTCACTTGTGTCTGAACGCTGATAAATAATGGATGCTTTCTTTTTTTCCATTAGGTAGGTGACGTAAGCAGTGGCGGAGATTCTGAAGAGAGGGCGACTTGTGGTTTCTCCATCATCCAGAGGCAGGTGAGTCGTGTGTCCAGCTCGGTAGGACACTTCTGCTCACCATCGCCTGTCATCACAAGCACCCACCGGCAGTTTTCTCTGTTTTCAAGCAAGCTCCTGTGGCCTAAAGGGCTCCACACACGGCGTGTGACCTGACGTCTCCTCTCTTACCTTGTCTTGTGTAAGGTGTGGAACACGGTGAAGAGGTGCTCTCTCAATGTGGGGATCAGTTTCCAGGACCTGAGGAGGACGCTTCAGTTCCTCAGTGAGGAATCCGTCAGGTATCCTCTCGGCTGACCACTCATTCTCTTCTCCAAACATCGGAACAAAATGCTTCTACTGCTGATTTCTGCCTGTTCCCGTGCAGAAGGGCCTTGCGGTTTCTCCTCGGTGAGGGTCACGTCTTCTCAACCATCGATGATCATCACTTCAAGGCCACAAACCAGGATCACTGAGGACTCCGCTGGACGTGAATGGCCAAGAGGTCCAAGTTAGACCTAGATGGTGGCAGTGGCTGTCCTGATCCAAAGCTAAGATCGGCCCTGTCGACGCAGGGGACCATAGCTCTGGATGGTTTCAGGTGACCCACAGGCACCTCCTCAATCTGCAGAGACGCATGAGTCCTAGTGAGGAACACTCGGGGACAGACACTGACACCAGTTGATTTTTTTTTGTTCTGGCTTGATTTTGGTTTTGTGAGTTTTGTCTTTTCTTGGAAGTGGTTATTGTCCCGACAGCTAACTTACACTTTAATGAAGGCTGTATTGGCTAACCTCCACAGACGTGTCGTGCTTTATTTGAATTTATTTTGTTTTTGGATTAAAAAAAATAACAAAGATGGTGTGAAATTGAAGCGGTAATATATTGAAATTAAATCAATAACGGAGGCTGAACTGCACACGGGGGCTGAGTTAAACTTCCCTATGCAAGTTACTCAGGGTCACACGGTTACCAAGGATAATATACCTACCGTATCCACAAGAGGGCGCGTTTCAACTATTCCCACTACACCAGAGCAGCGCAAACCAAAGTAGTGTTCTTCAACCCATCAACACGTCTGCACCCGTGGTGGATATGTGGACAATTGGCCGTAGACCAATGTTTGTGGCTATAGCTTGGAACACAAAACCATGATCATGATCTCTGAAGGATTAACTTGAAATCACGACAACTCTGCCGGAGCCAAGACTCCCAAGATTCGAATTAAATCACTTGTCTGCACAGGCGTAATTAGTTTCCCTTTGAGTAGTTATTTAAAAACCACCAGAACTCTTTTTGTCTCCTTGAAGAACGGGTAGGGGGTCTTATGCTAGTTCTGGTCTTTTTGCACTGCTGGCAGTTGTAAATATGAACATAATACCCTATACGGTGCTGGAAACGTCGCCGTGTTGACAGACTTGTCATAAAGCACAGGAGCAACGAATCCACGCCTACTCACACGGGCAAGAGACTCGTTATAAATGTTTTCAGAGATCTTCACTGAGCTCTGTGAAGGAACATGTCTCCTTTTGTCTCACGAATTCGACAACCGGGGATAAGAACAAAGAAACATATTTTTTAAAGCAAACGAAAAGTAAAGATGAAGGCCGGATAAACGCAATCCGCCGCTCTTCTTACGCATGGGGCGCGCAATGCATTCTGGTTAGAGATGTCTTACAACGCTGGGCCAAAACTGTGTACATAGGAACACTTCAGCCACGATGGAAAACTACGAGGAAAACAGACAAAAGCATTCTGCTGAACAAGCACAAACTGTGCTCGGTTTTTTATCAGAACCCTAGCGAGGGTCAGGAGGTGATGGAGAGCTTAGAAGAATGAGCAAAGTGGTGAAAATGCCGACGACTTGTCCCGTACTGCCGACCGTGAAGACGTTGGGTCCAAGTCCAACATGGAGGCCGGAAAAAAGAAAGTATCAGAAAGGACAGACAGCTTCATCAGAGAGCCTTCCTCAGTTCACTGAACGTCAGTTTGACAGCAAGCTTGTTTTTGTAGCAGCGGCTGTATTGTCGTACGGTTTTAAAATCAGACTAAACTTACAGACTAACTATTTATCCCGGCTCTAATTGACAGACAACTGACTCTTTGAAAGTTAACGAAATAGCCTCGGCGTTCCACACAAAGCCCCATCGTCTCCAGCTGAATCATCAAAAGTAAGCTATTTTACAATTTCAAACTTTAGTTGCCCGTTTCCTATTGAACCATCACTGTTTATACGGTTTACTTTAGTATATGATGCGGATGTTCCTTTGTGTGTGGTGGTGGGTGATTATAGCCCAGGTTTGAATCCCATCCCCAGTCTTTTCTGTGTTGAGTTTGCATATTCTCCATGGGATTTCTCCCACCGTTATAGAGACATTTGGTGAGTGGCAGCATATCTCAGTAGGTAGAGCGATCATCTGGCAATCGGAGGGTCACAGGTTTGATCCTCCATCCGGCACAAAGTGTGTTGAGGTGTCCTTGGGCAAGACAATGATCCCCTAAGTGCTCCCTGTGTGCCATATGTTGGTAGCTCACTGCTCCTATACAACAGGTTGGGTTAGAATGTAGAGAATAACACATTTCCTAATCTGAGACTGATAAGGGAATCCTTTTTTTAAAAATGTTGTCCCATGTGCCCCCTTTTAAATTTTTGAGCCCCTGCCCCTCAAAAGGCTGCTTCACAGCCCTGGTTCTTATGCAGGTGCGGTCATGATGCAACGTAAAAGTTGTCATCTTTTACATTGCTAAGCATATTGGTGCTGGTGTTCCTCCATCCATAGATAATGATTAATGATGCTGTTCATCGGCGTGTGTTTCTGTGCCTGTGTGAATATGCGGCTGATCATATTTATATCTACTTTTAGAGGTCTTTCTTCTCATGGCTTGGCCCATTTGGAAAACGGTAAAACTTCAAATGTTGTTCTCTCTTGGAATTGTCATAACCGAGTGGGACACTGCAGGTGTAACCACCTCTTGGCTTACAATTTGAAAGTCCTGCTCGACTTTCCTGTTTCCCGGTGGTGGCTAGGCCCATCGATGACTTCACGGGAATCATTCTCGGCATCTTCATCACTCCGGGCCCTTGCTAGAGGGACGGGCTATGTAGTAACAGGTTTTATATCGAACCGATTCTAATTACTTAAAGCCTACATGGATGTGGTGTGTCAAGATGATAACCTTAGATTTATTAAATTCATGTGGGATTTTTAACCTAACCCCAGTCTCACTCTCACCTCAGCCTAACGCTTGAGATTATAGAAGAAGCGAGACAGACACAGGGTTGCTGGCTTCAAGTTCAGAACTATAATGGGTTATGCAAAGTTACACACGCCCCCTACAAGAAGCCTACGGAAACCCAGAGCAGTCAAACGCATCTCTGCATAGAAGCAAAAAAAATAGATTACTAAGAATCAGTGAAATAGAATTATATCATATTCATATCCATCCATCCATAGTCAACCTCGTTTCCGGTGTTCAGCAGATTTCAGCTGGGAACTCCTAATTTTCCTTTCCCTTCCAATATCATCTAGCTCTGACTGGCGGATCTCAAGGCGTTCTAAGGCCAGTGTGGAGATATAATACCTCCACCTGGTCCTCGGTCTACCCCACAGCCTTCTTCCAGCTGGACGTGCCTGGTAAACCTAATTTGACAGGTGACCAGATGGCAAAGTCTATTTTATTTGTATAGCCCATTATCACAAATGGACAATTAGCCTTCAGTGGGCTTTACATTAACACGACACCCTGTCCTTAGACCCTCACATCAGATAAGAAAATACTTCCTTAAAAACCCTTTATCAGGGAGAAAAATAGGAATAAACCTCAGGGAGAGCCACAGAGGAGATATCTCTCTTCCAAGACAGACAGCTGTGTAATGGATGATGTGAACACAGAATAAGGCACAATTGACAGCATACAACATGATCAGGATGACACAATTGTAATTGCGTATCTGTAGGTAAAACAGTAATACCAGTGGGAGAGTAGAGACTGGGGGATAGTTTTTAAGAGATCCTGGATCAACGTGTGGTTTCTTAAGTAAAGGTTTGACCACTGCTGTCTTAAAACTGCACGGAACAATGCCAGTAGTAAGTGATAAATCCACAATTCTGGCCTTGTATGTTCCAGGAAGTTCTACGGGGCTTTAAAAAGTTTTGTTGGCTAAGGATTCTAAACCAGCCACCAGTAGGTAGCTGGTTTAGAAGCCAACACAAGCTTGGCCTCCCAGGGGACTCGGTCATAAGCCTTCTCCAGATCTACAAAACACATGTAGACTGGATGGACATACTCCCAGGCCCCCTCCAGGATCCTTGTAAGCGTAAAGAGCTGGTCTGTGGTTCCACGACCAGGACGGAATCCACATTGTTCCTCTTCAATCTGTGGTTGGACTATTGGCCGGACCCTCCTTTTTTAAACACTGAGACCACCACCCCTGTCTGCCACTCTTTAGACACTTTCCCAGAATTCGACGCAATGGTGAAGAGACGTTTCATCCAAACGTGTGGTCCAGGGGACTTCATGGATATGATTATTGCTGATACGTCTAATCCAATGTTGCAGATAGTTGGGGTGATAAAAGAAAAAGCCAAACAAATCTGCCTGAATATAGTAGAGCAACCTGCTAGTCCCTTATGGTACCAGGAGAGAGAGATCCAAGAAGATTACAGCTTCCAATTTTAGAATATTTTTGAAGTGGGAGAAAAATCTTGAACCAACTTCTATTGTCAAGTCCATTACTGATCATAGACATTTCCAGAAATCAAACAAGATGGCTGCCTTCTTGAAATGGGGTCTAGACAGTGAGAAAGTTGCCATCAAAATTATGACGACCAAATCGATGGTGGGAAGAGTGTCGTTTGGTGTGGTTTTGTAATAAACCCCAATAGGCCTGGTTAGGCTGCAGCCCAGATGGATTAGTTCTAGAAGAAGTAAAAACCACTGGGTGTATTGAAGTTAAATGCCTGCTTTCTACGAGAGAATATAAACTGACAGAGGCCACAGAGTAAGACAAAGGATTTTTACTGGAAGTTAGAAATGGTTCCCTCAAATTAGAATAAAACCACCCTTTTTATGATCAGTGTGAGGGAGTAGTGAACATTCTTGGAGTTCCTTGGATAGACTTTACTGTGTACACAGAGATTCACGTGCACCTTGAAAGAATTGACAGACACATTGTTGTATGAAAGTAAAATCTTATTAGAATTAAAAGATTTTTCTCCAAAGTAAATTTTCCCTGAACTGAAAATGTAAAGTTATTTATTGTTAAAGACAATTTAAAGTATGGAACAAAATGTCTCTTGATAATTACACCTGGCCTTACACCTATGACACGCTGATGGTGTATGTACCTTTGACATGTACATTTTTATTTCATCCTTGTATGAGTAATAAAAGTTTTCAATACTTTAGGTGTATGTATTTGTCGCTTTCTCATGGCAAAAAATGAAAGTAGTATGAAAAATAGATTTTTTTTAAAAAATACTTAGGAAATAAAACGGCCTTCTGTCGATAAGTAATTGCTCACAACTATTGATTCTAACTGGTTATGGGATGGAGGGGGTTCTAGAAATGGACGCCAGTTGACAAGGGGGAGTGAGGCGATGGGATAGGTTGATCCTAAATGATCAAAGTTATCTCAGGTGACATGTTTTAGAATTCAATATGATGTCAAAACAATTAAAAAATAATATTTTCAACACGGACGATTTCAGTGAATATTTTACTAATTCTAATGGGGAGGAACCCTCACTAGGTCTGAATACTGGTTTTAGGTATGAGGGATAACTGAGAATTTCAGGGAGCATTGATAGAGCTGCAATAAGCTATCATCCACAATAGTAGTATCTAAGAGTTGTGGTTGGCACACAAGGTCCATATGACACAACAACTGAAGTTCATTTCTGAAGTTTCTTAAATGAATGATGCCAAGAAGATGGTTAAATATGCACAATTCCTCCATGTTTAATGAAGTTCTGAGGCCATTGTTATTGGCAATGCAACAGTGAGAATTCTAAAAGTCTG
Source organism: Regalecus glesne (assembly GCA_900302585.1). Taxonomy (NCBI): domain Eukaryota; kingdom Metazoa; phylum Chordata; class Actinopteri; order Lampriformes; family Regalecidae; genus Regalecus; species Regalecus glesne. Next base: position 19,131 of record OMLC01079560.1, read on the forward strand.
TATCCATGCGACTGTCCTCTCCACATGAATTAGAACAGATGCGGTTTCCCTTGTTTCAACTTCTCCCAGTAGTCAAAGACCCTTTGCCTTGTAAGAACGGTGGTGTGTTCAATGATCCTCCATCTGAGAGGCCATCTGCAATCCCAAAGCCTTTTTCATCAGCCATTACAGACTCCTGTCTAAAAGCTTTAAAGTACCACATGCCATTGTTGCTCGTCCATAGGCCCTGCATAAAGATCAGATATTGATCAACAAGTCTCTTTGCAGTGTTGTGGTGCTTGTATGATGACTAGGTGATGCTCTGAGACCTGACAGAGCTCTTCATTTCTACACACACCTCCGTACAATCCAGCAGCGCTCTCGGTGGTTGGATCGGTGGTCTTGAAGCAACTTGGCATCATCTCATTAATAAACTGTCTTGGTGGCCATGTTGGAAACGGTCTGAATCTACTGTGTAGAAAATCCAACCATGCTATGCAAATCCTTGATACATGGGAGACGGAGAGAAACTCAATGGGTCATGTCCACTTCCAGTAAGCCCGGTCTTAGTCTTACCATTACCATAAAAGCCCCATTCATCGTAATCCCCCCCCCCCCCC
>OMLC01079573.1:2315-9815 GCA_900302585.1 Regalecus glesne
CCTCCCCCCTCCCCTACCTGGTGACCCCAGGCACCACTTGACTCAGGGATAACATGGGACCCATTCCCTGTTACTACTCCCCCGTCCTCTTCCTCCTCCTCCTCCTTTCCCTCCTCTTCCTCTCCCAGCCCTGCCATTCGTCAAGGCCCCAGGTTGTGCAGCGGGCATCGGGGACTCAGCAACCCCAGGCATCGGGTAATACCACGGGGTCCAGCAAGCGGACATGCACGAACCTGGTGGTGTGCAGACCGGGTATCCTGCTGCCAGTTTGGCTGCCACTCAACCCTCCCATTGGGGAGCAGACAGGGAGGGCAGTGGTATACTTCATTTGCCTCATGTACATGTTCCTGGGGGTATCCATCATCGCGGATCGCTTCATGGCCTCCATAGAGGTTATCACCTCTCAGGTATTATCGATTTGCTCATCATTTCAAGCTGATAATAAAAGGTCTAAGTTTCCTTTGTATTATGAAGATATGGGAACGAGTAGTGGAAGCTAGCCTAGGAGGAGAGGTGGGGATTAGTGAGCCAGCAGTATGGCTTCACGCCACCAAAGAGCACCGCAGATGCCACGTTTTGCTTTGCGAGTGTTGATGGAGAAATGTAGAGAAGGTCAGGAGGAGTCACATGGGGTCTTAGTGGATTCGGAGAAGGCATATGACAGGATGCCCAGAGAGAGGAGGTGTGGTGCTGTGTGAGGAGGTCAGGAGTGGTAGAGAAGTGTGTCAGAGTGATGCAGGATATATCTTTATGCATGAAGGGAGGTCATAATTGATGTAAAATGGTTTCATTTTCTAGGATTCTGGTTGCAGCATTTTGAACCATTTGAAGCCTTCACATTAATTCGATAAAGTCTGGATGAAACAAATGCATCTATTAGAGTCTCTGCATCAGCACGGACAAGGAAGAGTAGATTTTAGCAATGTGAAAATAAGGGAAAAGGGCAGTCTTGGTGATTTATTGTATGTACTTATCAAATGAAGGGCTAGGATCAAATGTAACACCAGTATTTTTGGCTGCCATACTTTGTCAAATCACAGAGTTGTCAACGGTTATTGTTATGAATTGGTGTCGGTGTTTCGCAGCACCAGCGACCATAATCTCAGTTTTATTCCAATTTAAAAGCAGGAAATTTAGCAGCAACCAGTTTTTCCAAGTAGCCAAGCAGGCCTCTACTTCATTTGACTAGCATCATCAGCCCTTATAGGGCACATACAGTCGAATATAATCTGGATGACAATGAAAATTTATTCCATGACTGGGCATAATTTGGCCAAGCAGTAAAATAAAAAGAGAGAAAAGTAGAGGACAAAGAATCAAGCCCTGGTGCGCGCCATATTTAATGTCAGATATTTAAATGTCTTCGCCTACAGCTGGCTCTATCTCATACTGGCTGTCATCTCATCCAGGATTAACTTCGTATCCAGTCGAACCAATTCATCGTTTTTTGCGATTCCCTTACCTGGATTAACGAGCATGCATGAAGACAGCACCGCTTACTGTTTATAACTCTTTTTTAAGGTGTTCTTGGGTGTGCTCCGAAAGGTGCTCATAAATAGAATGTGTTAGTGCTATTAGCTTGATGTTGACTGTTTATTTAACTCCACTAAATGATTAGAAGGTCTACTAACAGATTAAATTACGATATATGAGATGATTTGAGGTAGGAGTTTTCTTATATGATGGATTACATTCTCTTTATAACAGAAGAAGTACCGCCTATGAGAAGTGTTGCCCTGACCCTCTGTCTGCCTAGGAAAAAGAAGTTACCATCTCCAAGCCAAATGGAGAGACAACAGTAACTACTGTTCGAATCTGGAATGAGACTGTGTCCAACCTGACATTAATGGCCCTGGGCTCTTCGGCACCTGAGATCCTGCTCTCTGTCATCGAGGTACGCCCGAGCCTTCAAATCCTCTTTCTTGTTTCAACGTGGAATGATCGAATCCTTTCCAACACAGTCATCACAGTCCTCCTCTCTCATTTGTTGCACGTCATCTTTATAACATCCCCCAAATATCCGAGTCTCCAATGAAGATGTGATGAATTAGTTATGCCGAGATAGGATGGAATTGATCATGATAAACGGTTGCTTCCAAATTACAGTGAAAGGATTTATAGGGAGGGACGGCATAGCTCAGGAGGTAGGGGGGTCGTTTAGTGATTGGGAGACTGGTGGTTCGATCCCCTCCCACTGTAGAAGCGTGTCCACGCACCCTTGAGCAGGACACTGAACCCCTAAGTGCAATAGGTTGGTGACCTGTCCAGGGTGTTTCCACACCTTTCGTCCAGTGAGTGTTGGGATAGACTCCAGCATGAGTCCGCAACTGGACTTTGGATAAGTGGTTGATGATGGATGGACGGATGGACGGATGGATGCTTTTTCTTGATTTAACCGTGCTACGCGTGTACTCGTGTGAACAGGTCTCCCCTTGCGAAAGAGGCTTTGATCTCAGCAGGACTTGGGACTCGGTGGGATAAATAAAAATAAAAATAACAACCTTTCCTCTTTGGTGTCTCCTTGTCAGGTGTGTGGGCATAACTTCAACGCCGGGGAGCTCGGTCCAGGCACCATCGTGGGCAGCGCGGCCTTCAACATGTTTGTGATCATTGGAGTTTGTGTTTGGGTGATCCCTCATGGACAGTCTCGCAAGATCAAGCACCTGCGGGTGTTCTTCATCACAGCCTTCTGGAGCATCTTCGCCTACATCTGGCTCTACCTCATACTGGCTGTCATCTCACCCGGCATTGTAGAAGTGTGTGTGTGTGTGTGTGTGTGTGTCTTTAGTGTTGTGTGCGAGTGTTTTCATGTCAGCATCGTTGTCTGTGTGTGAGTACAGACCACTGGGTTTGTGCTCTGTGACGTATTCTGTCCTGTTCCTCTGCCACACATTGTTAGCCTTGCAGCAGTGTGTCATGGCCGTCCGGCTTACACATGCCTCTGTGTTCGTCTCCAGGTGTGGGAGGCCTTGGTGACCCTTCTCTACTTCCCTGTGTGTGTGATCCTGGCCTGGATCGCCGACCGCCGCCTCCTCTTCTACAAGTACATGCACAAGCGTTACCGTGCAGACAAGAGGCACGGCATCGTGGTGGAGATGGAAGGCGACCTGTCGGCCAAGGGAATAGATGTGATCATGGACGGAAAGTACTCCGACCCCAACGCGTGCCCTGGAAACTCATCCAGCGTGACCGTGTCTGTGCAGACAGGGAATGAGCTTGACCAGAACAGAGACGAGGTAACGCCGCGGCTCCATAGCTCTGTGTCTGTGTAGATATCACAACCCGTGACACTGATTTTTCTTTCCCATGTCATTCAGTGCTTTCAGTTTTAGATTTTGCTCATTCAGAATCTATGTTTTTGTCCCAGTGGTCACAGAAAAGTATCGTGTTTTTTTTATGGCCGTTTTTAATTTTTTCAATGCAACATTGCAGAACTGGCAGACTTGTGCCCAGCGCACACCAAACGATGTTCAACATGCGAGCTGTGCGGTCTATGGTCCTTGCATAGCACAACACTATAAGAGCCAAGGACGAGTCAAGAAAGGTTCGGGCTCGGCCGGGGGTCCATAGTTAGTGGGTCATAATTGGCTAAAGTTCCCATGGGGATAAGGGTTATGTTGGATAAAGGATTCTAAAGGATCCCGTGAGACCGTGATCTGTGAAATAGCGAGGGCTAGTCATCATGTGACTTGGAGGACTCACATGCTACGGCTTCCTGCTTCCTGTCGACGCTCTAGAGGGGTATCAAAGCCACAGATCCAGCCATAGGCAACTCGGGGAATTCGGGTGGGGAAAAAGGGGGGGAAAAAGAAAAAATCACCCCCAAACCGATGGGTGTCCCTTGTTTTTGTTTCCCGGTCAGGCGGTCTCCATCCTGAAAGACTTGAAGGACAAGCACCCGGATAAAGACCTGGATCAGCTGATTGAGATGGCTAACTACTCGACGCTAGTCCACCAGAGGAAGAGCCGCGCCTTCTATCGCATCCAGGCCACACGCATGATGATCGGCGCCGGCAACGTGTTGAAGAAACACGCCGCCGAGCACGCGCGGCGCTCCGCCACCAACGGGCCCCGAGATGACGACAGGGCCACCTGTTCTCACATCTCCTTTGACTGTGCCCAGTACCAGTGCACAGAGAACTGTGGCACCTTGAGTCTGGGGGTGATCTGTGAGGGGGGCACGGGTCAGAACACGTTCTATGTGGATTACCAGACAGAAAACGGGTCCGCTAACGCTGGCGCTGACTATGAATTCTCCGAGGGGACTCTTGTGTTTAAACCTGGGGACAGCCGCAAGGAGATCAAGGTGAGAGGATGAAGAGGGAAAGGAGATCGGAGGAAACGTAAAAGTCATTTTTACATCGCTGTAGTAATGCCATTTTAGAGCTGAGCCACATTTTGCATGTTCGGGGACAAAGTCCACAAAGCACGCAAGATAACCTCCCAGTCATGACTCTTGCTCCATATTTAGCTCAGTGGTAGAATGCTCGCTTTGGGAATTGATGAGCCACAGGCAGCAGGTTCGAACCCTCCACGGGCGTCTGGAAGGGCCTACTGCCTTAATCCCCCTAACCTCCATCTAATTCCATGTCCACCCCCGCAACATGGGGGCTAATCCTGACGTAACCACTGTAGCTGATTCAGTCTATCTGTACCACCACAAGCAGTCGAACTATTAACTTGCAATGACATGAAGCCAAAAAAATCTGTGTATTGTTCATCATATTAACTGACCATCAACTAAGGGTCCTTCAAAACAAAGCAGAAGTGCCGATCCACCACTGCATGTTCCCTCTGACAGCTTCACACGTCAGGCGTCATTTCATCTGGGTTGCTCCCTCACATCATAAAATGTGGTCTGGTTTGAAGCATCAACCAATTCCGAATGGGTTTGATTAGAGGTTTCTGCACATACGCAAAACCAAAATGACCACTGCTCTTTGCTCACTAGGTGAGCATCTTGGACGACGACATCTTTGAGGAGGACGAGCACTTCTTTGTGCGCCTTCGGGACCTGAAGTGGGAGGAAGGTGGCTGCCAGGTTGGGACAGGTACACAGCCCAAGGGCCGGCTGGTGGAGCCCGTGGTTGCCATGGTGACTATCTTTGATGATGACCATGCCGGCATCTTCACATTTGGCCAAAAGGTCCTTCGGGTTAGTGAGAGCTCCGGCACAGTGGTGGTGACGGTGATGAGGAACTCAGGCTCCAGGGGAGTGGTCTCTGTGCCTTACCATACAGAAGATGGCAGTGCCAGCGCAGGGGTGGACTATGAGGAGACAAGAGGAGAGCTGGAATTCACCAATGAACAGACCAGGTGAGGCACCGTTGAGGGAAAGATCAGGTCTTTCATCAGCTGCAGATATAAAGCTGCTATGCACGCACACAGACGTGCACACACACACACACACGTATGCATGTGTGTGTGTGTGTGTGTGTGTGTGTGTGTGTAAAGTCATCATCAGGATATATGCACAGCGTATTATTCCTTGTTGGAACAGGGTATCTGAAACTCCCTGCAAAGGTATTTTTTACGGGCTGTGAGCTCTCAGCTCTACACAGGGGACCTCACCTCACATGAACACCATCACGTGACGAGTGACACCAAATGATAATCCGTTCCCGGATCCGGTTTGGGAACCTCCTGTCACCCCATATTAGCTGACAGATCCTCTTCCCATTAAACTTTCAGGCTGGATAAGTTGTGTTGGCACATGGGGCTAATGGTACACTTAGTGGCCACCAATGCTATTACGTAAACCTCATCCTACACTGTATATATGGTACAGTGATGATTGTTTAAGTGTAAGAGTAGCTACCTACCACTGGGGACATAGCGGAAGTGACGGACAGTACATGAGACACACCGTTTTTATCCCCCGCCGTGACTTGTTTACACATTGTTTGACAAAGATTTTGATCTTAACAGTACTTAACAAAAACACCCAAAATATGCCCTCTCGTTATTTTGTGATATAATCCTACGATCAGTTTATTAACTGATAAATTAATCGTTTTCAGCGATTTAGTTTGTGATCAGCACGTCGTTAGCTCCAGGTATGCTATTGTAGCGTGGGTACTTACACGCATGCGCAAAGGCAATATATTTAAGCCTGAATAATTTACCGGCCCAATGTGATGAATAATTTAGGTCACTTCAGCTTGCGATGTGATTTAAATTGCAGAGTATGTAAATATTTAAGGGATGGACGCGGGTGGGGATCCACTCCAGAGTGTCCATATTCATCTACGTGTTCGTGTCTTGAGCAATGTCGACTCAGGTCCTCCCTTTATTTTAATTGATCCCCCGTTGTTTCCTGAATGTCCTCGTTTCACACGTCTCCCTGTGTGGGCGCTTACATGTTAACGAGTCTGTCTTTGTATGTCTCCACACACAGTCAGACGTTATCGATGCGCATCATCAACGTGGAGGAGTACGAGAAGCAGGAGACCTTCTTCATTGTGCTGGAGGAGCCCAAGTGGCTCAAGAGAGGAATCTCAGGTGTGTCCGTGTTTTCCATCGTGAACACCCAGGTGTCGCCTGCCTTCACGGTGAGCCGTAAAATCGGATAACATGGCGTCACAGGATAGCCCAGCATGACATGCCTGGGTACCAAACATACATTCATACATACATTCATACCCCAGTCATCAGGTTTTAAAACGACGACAAGGTGGATGGGTGGAGGTTTGAACTCCAGGCACCTGGAGGCAGTCAGAGGCAGTAATTGAAGATTTAGGGGTGCCATTGGGGGCTGTTTCCGTTTCAATGTGGGGCATGTACTACAACCTATTATGAATATAATGTCAAGTGCTTGTTCCTTGGAACCTCTGTGTGCTGATAGAGAGGTGTGGAAATTGAATATGCCCTTACTAGTGGAGGTCAAAGTGGCATCGATTGCAGTGTAATTGTTACTTTTGAGCCCACAGAGCTGTGACATCTTTGACTTATTCATTTGTTTAAACTATGAATATTTCTTAATCTCCTCCTTGTAAGATATCCTCACAGATTCAGTTATTTTTAGTGTTGCAGTCATGGGAGTATAACGTGTATGATGGTGCATTTTTCTGTATGTCTTTACAGCACTGCTGCTAAACCAGGGTAAGATAGACTCTAGATGTGAGTGTGAATATTATGCATGTAGTTGTTGAGGGTAAAGAGCAGAGTGGGGACTTTCTTCCTTATCTTATGGTTTTTGTTTCTAACCTCTGTTGTTGAGTACCGGCATGCATGCCTTTGGATGGAGTGCATGGCCTCAATACCTGAATGCAGGCAAGACAACATAAAAAGAAGAATTTGTCACTAGTGGTATAATCTATTCACCCTGACAGGCAACCCCAGCCTTGAGGAGGAGGAGGCCAGGAGGATTGCTGAGATGGGTAAACCTATACTGGGCGAATACAGCAAGCTGGAGGTCATCATAGAAGAGTCCTGTGAGTTTAAGGTGGGAGTTGAAGGTGCTCTGTGATTCTTCTGTGATTTTAGGGCATATGCTGCTGT
>OMLC01079573.1:14815-16038 GCA_900302585.1 Regalecus glesne
AGCTGCAAAATAATCTTCCATCAAACAGCATCCAATAAATAAATTCTAGTGCCATCAAGCTCAGAGTATAATGAGAGATGTCTGAGAAGACCTTCCATTATGACACGATAATCCCAGTGCAGTCAGCGCACTTAACTCCAACGCTTCTACTGCTGTCTCCCTGCGGCAAATCTCTCCTCATGGGAGTACAGACCTCTTAGACCACTCCAAGTCCAGTGTTTCCAAATGTAACGGTGTCAATTAGGTGGGTTAAATATTGAATTATGAATAAACATAACATATGTGAATAGTGATAACCTGACATGTTATACCTCCAGATCAAATAAGCAGATTGACTGCGACTTTGGCGTTGGTCCCCCAGTTTATTTCATCCCCATTATGTTCCTACGCCGTCTCCACCCTCACCAACAGACACTTCACCGATTGCATTGGAGAGGGGCTCAAGTGCCCTTTGGGACAATTGGCTGGATGGCTTTTGTAATTTTTAACTCGTCAGGTCTGTTTTGAGTGTGTTGATACATCGATTGTAAACTTGTGCATCGTATTCTTGTGCATCTTGTGCATCGTAATAGCATTGGAGTGAGAAAAAAAACGGAAACTGCACCCAAAGGATATCCTGTCCCGAGTCTCTTCTCCCAATCGTAACTCAACAAGCTAACGGCCAACGAGTTGGACCAACCCAGTCGGCGAGTAACCTCTGTCCTACAGTTAAATTCCTTCTTGTCAACCAATCATATTACAGCTGTTAATTACCCGACACACGACAGATGTAACATAATGAAGTGGTTGTGTGAATAGAAGACGGCCTACCTACTCATGGTCCCACTGAAAACCTGCAGGGCAGGGGGTAATTGAGGAGTGTGTTAGAAAACATCGTTCGAGTTTAATTCGAGTGTAAGAAAGAGCATACTGCGTGGCTTTGTTTCCCATTATAGACCACAGGTTAGAATCACTCCAGGGGAGGAAAAAGCTACACGAGCAGCACCAAGTAAAGACATCCAAATATTGCACCTCGTTAGTAACTCCCTCAATCCAATGGTGTTAATTAGAGAATAAATGATTGGAGCTCTTAGCAGTTCCCTGATACTATTTTAGCAAGCGGTGGTTTGTGGTGAAAGTGCAAAATTTAAGGACTGCTTAAAACCAACTGGTGTAATTAGCCTTTAATCCACTCGGTGTGAAGTCGAGGATCTGCAGGCCTGCAAGAGGACCCCCCCCCCCAC
>OMLC01079590.1:0-16923 GCA_900302585.1 Regalecus glesne
CCCTCTCTCTCTCTCTCTCTCTCTCTCTCTCTCTCTCTCTTTTTCTCTTTTTTTCTCTTTTTCTCTTTCTCTCTTTTTCTCTCTCCTTCTCTTTCTCTTTTTTTCTCGTCCCCATAACGCCGTGATTTATTCTCTCTCTCTCTCTCTCTCTCTCTCTCTCTCAGCAGCGTCTCGACAGGTTGCGGCCGTCGCCCACCACCAAGTCATCTGGAGAGGAGAGCGGACAGGTAAGGCTCCATGACAGCTCGGACACACCTTTTCCGTCTGTCGGGTTGTCTGTCAGACGAGCATCGACGCTAACCGGTAGCGACGCTGTTCGGCAGGCGGTCGGACATGACGGCGTTTCGGGCTGGCGTCGCTGGTGTGCGCTGAAACTTCACGTCCGTCTCCGTCCCATCACGTTTCAGGCACTTTTGAAACTATCGCGGGTGTAAACGGTGGCGACACTGCACCGAAAGACTTCACAATTAGCGTGATGCGATTTCATTAAGGACTCCGGTTAGAGTACATGGATTCTTTCTTTGAACTCTTATCCGAAGTGTCGTTAAAGAGCTATTCATCCCAAATCACGACATGTGCTATGACGCACCCCGTCCCTCTCACGGATAATGAAACTTAAAATAACTTCCGGACGGCTCCTTGTCAGCTCTGCAGCTTGTTACCCGCTAGTTTGGGATTCCTGGACAACACAACCACTGATCAACTTTCCACACATCCGTGCCAGTTACTCCAGACTCCACGCTGCCTGAATGGAAAGAGAAAAACTCTGGGACGTTTTGCCTGACAGCCCATCATGCCCATGGTGACAACTGGCTGCCCCGCAGCCATTGAACGTCAGTGGTCCAGCCCTCATCCCCAGAGAGCCCTGAGGTGCTCCAGCTGAATGCACTGCTGTGTCGGACACTGGCAGAGACATGCCTTGCTCTGCAGGTGACCCCTCATCAGTGGCACGGTGGTCCCACGGCTGGAGTTCCTCCCTCAGCGGTGTGTGTTGTGGAGGCCAGATTTGGGCAACTGTGTGCTGATCAGTGTAACTACGCCTTGGAAGGAGGATGATAGTGTTGCTCAATCCTACCACCAAGGCTATCTGGAATTATGTCTGTCTCTCTGCTTTTGTCTCTCCTGTGTGTAGTCGAGCTTTTTGTACATAGCTGAAGACTGTTGCGTCACCATTCTCTGTGAAGTACCTGTGAGAGCCAAAGTCATGTAGGTGAAAACCTACACGGCCGATCACCTGATTCTGACTTAACCTGGGCACTGAAACAAGGATGTCCATCAGTCTATCCTGATGCTGCCAACATCCTTATTCCTCCAACTGAACACGAGTTTGGATAAGCAGTTGATGATGGATGGATTGGATTCAGTTTCCAGAATTACCACCCCGCTCTTGTTTTAAAGCTCCGTAAAGCTGAGCTGTGATTCAAACTGAGCTAGATGACACTTTGTGGTCCTCTGTCTGTGATGTGGTCACCAGACTGGCTCACTTGTTGCTGTTGTTGTTTTTGTGGTGGTGGTGTGCTGCCTACGTTGGGCCGCAGCTCATCCGTCAAGATCGCCAGGTCTGTTGTTTGAACTCAACTCAGTAGCATTACGAGAGACATGGAGACACTGATGCTGAGTGAAGTTTGACTATCATGAGGTCTCTTTGTATAAGTCATGCTTAGTCTCCATGTTATGGACATGGACAAGGACTTAGGTGCAGTTTGGGGGATTAAGGCCAGATGACCTCCCTGACCCACTGCGTTTGGTGAGCTCGAACCCACAACATCTGGCTGATCAGTTCCTACATCACACCCTCTAGAGATTGATGAAGCGTTCTTGGCTTGTTAAACCGAGAACTTCATCTCCTCCTCTGTCTTGTTTCCCCGTCCTCCCAGTCAGCTGCCCCCCTTCCTTGACGTCAAATGCCATAGCAAAGATCAGGTTTCACATGTGCACACAAGCACCCACCGGAAGTGCCGAGGTCTCCGCGGGCCCACAATCTAAGAAACGTACCAGCTGAGCAACCTCGGTTCCCTGCGAGCATGTCGATGGAGGCTGTTCTCTAAACACCAGTGATTGAGGTGGGACTGCTGCTTTTTACATCTCCTCCTATCACCCGGTCACATTTGCCTGTCGTGGATCATCTCTCTGCTGTGGAGGGGAATGGAGCGTCTTCTCAAAGCCCCAGGGGTCTGGTGCTATTTGACCCTGCATTCCTGTGGCTCTTGCGGGTCGGGGTCATTGCTACCCAGACCCTCTTTGGAATAGAAACATTTTTGGTCTGCACTCGATTCCAGTCGCGCTGCTTCTTATTTAGCCTCAGCATCTTGAGCGGGACTTCATCCTTTTGCTGTCTGTCTGTCAGAACTGCTAACAAATCTACCAGTTCTTTGACCCCCCCCCCAGCGAATACCGTGATTGGAAGAACTCCTCGAAGAGGCATTGTTTATGACACACCCACTTACAAAGTGTATCCACAGGAAGGGGTTGGAACGATGTGAACCCTCAACCACCACTCTGTGTTCTCCTCTTGGAATGTTGGTCCTCCATCTGCTCAGACCAAGCCAACATATCCAACGCCAAAGGTCCGCACCCGTGACTGGTCCAAAAGTAGCATTTTGAGTTGGCGTTCATAATTTAGTGAGTGAGTGTTTCTCTTGCACATCACATGGATGTGCTGTATGAAACTATCTCAGTGAGCCGCTGACTGAGTTTACTTCCTTTTTACTGTCTGTGCCTCGCAGTGCTCACAGTGGTCAGCTCTCTTGTTGTACCCTTTCATGAAAATTCCTATTCTGTGGGACAAGGGGACAGCCCTGTGCTGGGCAGATCTCATTCTGCTAAACTCCCACAATGGATGGGCTGTGCTGCTATATCAACATTTTCTCTGTTCTCTCTCTCTCTCTCTCTCTCTCTTTCTCTCTCTCACACCCACACACACACACACTCACTTACTCGCTGGCCTTTCCGTCGGTCTTACACTATTCAGCCACATGCCTTTGGGCCAGTGAGCAACAGGAAGAGCAAGGCTGGGTCTGTGTTTGTGTCTGTGTCTCTGTGAGATATCTCCAGTGTAGGGCTGATCGGGAGCCATCATGACTCACTGATAGACTCTATCTATGCATCTTCTCCCACTTTAGAGAAACATAGTCAACATCTGCACTCCGTGGTCCGGGTTTGCAGATTGCCAGTGGAAGCCAGTGACTCTACATGCAGCATGCTTAACCTATACATCCATGAGTTGCATGTCAGGTGCATGGCCCTCATCTCTCGCCAGCTATACATACACTGAGCACAGCACATTCCGTGTCTGTATTTTGACCCCGCCATCAGCGTGCATGCAGTTGTTTAAAGCCGAGACTATTTCTGAAGAGGGATGTTACTTATTCGGGCTGATGGTGAAGCATGCTGCTCTCTTGTCAACACAGGATTCACACACAAACCTCTGAGCTGTGGGAACGCCATGTCTGCCTTTGTCTCCTCGCTGCTTTGTTCCCGAGTGTTGAACTTCTTGGCTCATGTGAAATTGTTGGTTTCCTTCACGTCTTATATAATTGCCAAAACACTTGACTAGGTAGATTTCAATCTTACAAGCTTTGCCAAGGCTTTAACGACAAATGAAGTGAAAGGGCCTCATTGTGCTGGGCCCTGGCTGCATGGTAGTGAGTGTTTTCTGACAGCCGGTGCAGCTTCTGAACGTGCTCTCTGTAAACTAAACGTGTCGGCAGGAGAAAGGCTGTTTACATCAGCTGTGCATTACACGCTTGCAGAATCCTGAAATACCATCCTGCAGAATATGAAAGAAGCTTGTTTGCTGTGTCTGCACGGCACTGTGCTGTGCAGCACAGGGATGGGTGGGTGGGTTAGGGGGGTGCATTGTCAGATTTGTTGACTTAAACCTTGGAGGACTTCCTCTCCTGACAGCATGTAGTTAAAGCCTTTGTCTATTCTGGTTGCCTTTGTATTTTTTTTCCTTTTTCTTCTGTTTTCCAGGAAACGGGCCACCGCTGCTCCCGTTTGGTTTACAAGGCATCTTTCTACCATTATGTCCGTTTTACATGTAGACATCCACGATCCAGTCGACATTTTTAGACCAGCCTCACGTGCTGACATTCCCAGGGAATAAACCCTGTGCTAGCTTTGTCTCCCATGGTGCTAGAAGTTGTTGTTTTAACTTTATTAGTAGAACGACTGACACAGTTACAAATGTCCAAAACACTGCAATGGTTCAAGTGAGAAAAGGGAGATAAGGTTAGCTATGAAAGGAAGGGGGCTGGATGAGTTACAGTATCGAGTGGCTTAAAACAAAAATAAAACATGGACAAAGCTAAATCCCTGTATTCTTCTGTTTTCTTTTTGCATTTATGCGTATTTGGATCATTCACCACGGCTCACACTGGGAGCTCTTGTTCTCCGGCCGCAGCCTGATCTTATTAGGGCCTTGTTATGGTCCGATTTCCACGGACCTGTTTCAGCCATGATCAGTATAATCAGGCATAAGACCATTAGCCATGCAGGCTGGATTGCGGAGTGTCCTTGTGATAGCTTGAATTAGGGTTTCTGCCGCTGTGATACGGTGTTGATGTAAGCTGCATAGTTTGATGGACACTTTTAAGACTCTGGGGATCATTAAAGTACCCACACATCTATTATTATGAGCATTAGTTCTGTTTCATTTCCTGGCCAATAAATACTAAGATTTCATTGGCTGGAGATTTATTATTCTTTTCGGTGGGATGTGAGTGTTTCTTTAAATCGATTGACCCTAATAGCATTGACTGTGGATCCCTTGGGAAAGGTGTGTTGGAGATGCGGTGATGTAAGACGTTTGGGAAAAAGAACAGTAGGAATGTGAGCAACTGCAGTGAGAGACTGTTTGTCATACCTTTATTATTTGCTGAATCAATAGTGTAGACGGTGTGTCATGGAATTCGATGGCCCGCTAGGCCTCTGTACCATCCTGATTGCTTTAACCCCTTCCACAGTCATGAAATGTGCTGAACATTGCATGGTAATGGTCATCTGAGCACCTTGAGACTATGGGGGAGATGTCTTGATGTTGAGGTGGCATACCTGAAGAAGTAGGGTAGCTGTCTACTCATCGGAAGATCGGCTGTTCGATCCCTGGCTCCTTCAGAAAGCATGTGGAAGTGTCCTCGAGCAAAACACTGAACCCCCAACTGCTAAAGCCCTGAGATGGATGGTGGTTTTCCAGTTAGTTCCCCGAACATTTGCCCAATGGGCATCGGGATAGGCTTCGGCATGACCCCATGACCTAACTTGAGATGAGTGGTTGATAATGGATGGAGGGATAGATGGATGATGGGATGGATGGATGGATTATTATTATCTTAGTGTACAGTGTATGAAGTAGGCTGCATTTTGAAGGTTCAACAAATAATTCAGCTGGTGAAATGCCTCCTTAAGCTTATTATAATGGTTAAAATATTGTCTAGTCTAAATCTGAATCTTACCATGAAGAAAGTTGGCTCTCCAGCTCCAGGCCAATAGCTAAATAGAAAATACTGGTTGCGTAAGAGGGGCGAGCATTATTTTGATTCAAATAGGAAAGACAATCCCCATAAGAACACAAGTTATTGTTTGTTTGAACTCATGCAACATTTTGGCCATATGCCTGTGGAATATTGCAGTAGCATTGTGAACTTGAATTGTTCCCTGATTAGAAAATGTCCAAACCCGGTGCTGTTTTCCTGTGTTAATTGTAAAGACCTCATGTGGAAAAGACAGTCAGCTGAACCTTTTCATGGGTTCAGAGCAGTCGATCTGCACAAGGCAGTAAAAAAAAACCCAACACAGCCTCTCGTCCTGTAAACGCCTCTAGAGATTAATTGGAACAGAATTTGGAGCTTTTTTCCCCACTGCTATTCTTTGTAGGATTGCTAAAGGACATTGTGCAAGAAGGGAAGGTTTCCACATTTCTGAATAACATTCTCAAACCATTCAGTGACTTTGGCATGGTAGCAGATCCTCAGCACTCCTCCCACCATCGTAAAGACATGCATGTTAGAGTTAATTCTCCTGTCTGTGCCCCTGAGCAAGGCAGTGGGAAAAGAGCTGGAGTTGGTCCCTGGGTGCTGCAGCTGCTTCCTGCTCCTATACAACAGGATGGGTTAAATGAAGAGAACATGTTTCACAAATGAATCAAGCTTATTCTATTTTTATACCATCCTCAGTCCCAGTGTCAATCTGCCCTGCCTGCAAATCACTGCTGCTAAAACAGAGCATCATATCACTGCACCTCATGTCCATGCAAGGGTTCTAGTTTATTTACAGGGCTGTATTGATTGAAATCACAGGTTTTAAAGTTTTACAGCACTGTCTGATCTGCTCTGGCTCTTGGATGGATTTAACTCTTCAAGTCTCTGTGGGCCAGTTTCAAGCCATTCCAAGGTGTGCCCCTGGGAGTTTATGTCCTTGTCATCAGAGATAACGGCCTTTAAGATCAGATCAGATGTTGATCCTTCATTTCTCCTTCAAAATTGGCTTGATTTTTAGTATTTTAATGTTTTTGCTCTAGAATACACGTTCCATCTGCATGTTGATCTTCTGAACATCTCTGCCTTTATTTTTATGTTATTTTGAAGCCTGACACACTTTCCAGCATTCTCCTTTGCAGAGCTATATCTTAGGAGTTATTTTTAATTACTCCCTCAGAAAGCGTGTTGAAGGGCCCTTGAGCAAGACATCGAACCCCTAACTGCTCCCCTGGTGCTGCTCCTATGCAATAGGATCGGGCTCATGGAGAAAACAGGTTTAATTGTAAGAATGCTATGACCAAATACAGTGACTTTCATTTCCTTTTCCTTCAAAGACTCAAAGGTTGGGGGGGCCACAGTAGCTGGGCAGTGTGTCTCAAAGGGCGTGGGTTTGAACCAACCATGGTGGTGTCAGGAAGGGTATCCAGCCTTAAACCCCCACCCTTGCCCTTTTGCCTTTTGCCCAGTGAGTGCTGGGACGGGCTCCAGCATGACCCCCTGTGACCCGACTTTGGAAAAGCGGTTGACGATGGATGGATGGGCGGATGGATGGGGATCAACTCAGTATTTCAAATCCTGTCCTCGCTCTAGGTGCTATTTATATCTGGGAGCTTTCAAGAAGTGTAGACTATTAGTGGCATGTTTCCTCTATTGATGATACTGTTTGCACAACTACTGTGACTAGCGTGCTAACATTGGTTTATCTTTCGACCCGAGTTTTCCTAATGACAGATCCTGAGAGAGTGAAATACGGCCCCCATATCCGAACCTTCTGCGATTGGCTGTGCAGAAGAGTTCTCCCTCCGCTGGGTTTCTGTCAAAATCACAAACACATTTGTTAGTTACAGAGCCCAGCTTCCTCGACTGGGACCAAACTAGCATTAAACACATCCCTCCCTGATTTAGATTCAAGTCGAGTCTAGTCCGGCTCATTTGTATAATCCTAAATCACAGGAATGTTCCACTGGGGTTTACGCTGGCACCACAGTCTCATTCTCACCCCACAGACATAGAATACTTAACATGGTACAGTGCCTTGTAGCCTCGGCTCCTCCACTCAGACGAGCTGTTCATAATCATGCATTCACCCAAGCACATAATCATTGTGGCAAAACAGTGCCGATTCCATATGTCGAGTGTCAGGCGTCCTCTCCATTAGCATGCCGCGCAGAGTCAATACTGGGTACCCCACTGCCACTTTATCTGGTCATTATATTCTCATAGTGAAATGTGTCCTCTGCATTTAACCCATCCTAGTGAATAGGAGCACGGGGCCTCAGTGGTAGAGCACGCACTTCAGTAACGGTTGAGCCAAATGCTGCAGGTTCAAACCCATCCCGGGGCATCAGGAAGGGCATCCGGCCTTAATCTCCCAAGATCCATCTAAGAGGGTATTGTCCTCCTCACCATGGGGGCAGATGGCCACATGTAAAAACGGACCTCAAACTCCTGTTTCTTGTTGATTTACCAGGGGCGTGGATTGATGTCCTTTTGTGACTTCTGAGAGGAGAGCTCGTGTTGTAGCCGTGCCAAGTGTCCTCTCAGCTGCTGGGCTTAATTCACAGTGTACCAGAAACAGGCCAAATCTCAAACTTCCTGTCAACATCATGGGTCAATGCTCCTCTTCCTGTCCCATCGTGTGGTGGTTCTTTGTTGAATGGTGCTGAATGGTGCATATTGTCCATATGTATGTGTGTGATGGGGCAAGTGAGAAGACGAGTGGTCACGACAAGAGCTCTCATGTATTGAGCATGTCAATATGTATTCAGCACTCTGATATGGATGATCTGTTTTTTTAAGAGACCGAGTCAAAGGCTGCTGGTAGCCAGTGTCAAGGCATCTATTCAGGAACTTACCCCAGAGCCTGGCACTTCCTCTGGAGTAGGCCTGGCTCATGTGGTCCAAATCCAACATCGCAATATTTTTCACTGAATACCACCCATGTGGATACTGTGATGATCTTGTGGCATTGACTATTGGGACTCCTACAAAATACTTTCTGTTATTGTCTTCATTTAGACCGAGATTCAAAAAGTCTGAATGATGATCCAAAATAGGAATTTTTGAAACAAGAATACATTGAGAAAAAGATTCCTGATTTTTTTTTTAAAAAGTTAAATATCTATGTAAATTATTCATTGGAATCTGTCCTTTTCTCTTGAATTATTTGTGATGCTGTCTTATGAAGTCTCGCCGAGAGGAGGAGTCTGGCTGTGGGAGAGACAGACATCACGGACTCACTCCGCGGTGATCAAACCGTCGTAAATATCAAAGACACGTGATGTGAGCGGCCAGCGATGCTGGATTTTGTTAGGTCCAATCTTTTCATCTCACTTCATTTGAAACATTCTGACACTTTTAAATATCTGATTGAAAGACACTTGGAAAAGACCGGTGGCTCTCATCCAGGCTGAGATGGAAAATCATTTTTGACTCACTGTCTTCCTCGTAACTTCCTTCCCCATGGCTGCCCAACATCTCAGTGCATACCATGTCAGTGGGAGAGCATAATGGGAAACATCCTTTTTATTCTTATCTTTTTAAAAAAAAAGCTGTTGAGCTAAATAGGCATTCTGTAGCCATACAGGAAGCATCCTTGAGTAAGACTCTGAGCCCCGGACGGTTCCCAAGGCCCTACATCTGTCCACTGCTCCGGGATGGGTTAAATGCAGAGGAGACCTTTCACTGTAGGAATACAATGGTCAGATAAAGTGGCTTTCCTTCCCTCTCTTTGAGGCCGAATGTGCCTCTGAATCATCTCGGCTCGGTTAGGCCCAAGCCTTTCAGCAGGGTGTGACTGGTGATGATGAGCATCAGCGGGTCTGGTTGTGATTTTGTTGCTAGCTGGCTGTGATTTAGCGCCGTGTCGACGGATGACATTGTGCCTGCTTGCGTAGTCTTCTGGAGAGAGACATGACCAGTCGCCCACCTACACCATAAGCCCTGGACTGTCTGAGAGCACCCGCCCGAGTCCTGGGAGTTCTAAAGGGAAAAACAGAACTCGCTCTGTGAGTTTCTCTTACCAGCATCAAGGAATTCAAATCCTGGAATCTGAATTTGGGGAAGTTTTAAGTCCTGCTCTATAGATTTAGGGGATTGACTCATAGTGAGGGATCTGTTGTACATGTCCATATTGTAGGGGTGGACACAGACTCAGATGGAGTTTTTGGGGATTAAGGCCGGATCCCCCCTCCTGACAACCCGCAGTGGGTTTGATCCCCTTACCTCAAGCTCGTTGGTTCATAAACGGGACTCTACCCACTGAGCCACCACAGCCCATTACCCATATTTCATATATTGATCCGTAGTGCATGGCTTAGAGCATACTGCTGGTTCAAAATGAGATCCCTCAGCCAAGCACCCAGGAATACCAAATGCAGCAGTCGGGTGTAACTCAGAGAACTACATGGAGGTATTCCTCAAACTAGTCAAGCGTTCAGGGTGCTGAGGGGAATGAGAAGAGCTGGCCGTTTACTTGCGGTGCAATAAAGAAGGGGATGGAATGAAATATCACCGTGTACCTCCTGCCTAATTACAGCCGCAGCTTCCTGGAAGCACTTTGCTCAGTTGTTCAGGAGGGAGAACATCGGTTAGCTTGATGAACGATGTACAGCACCACAGGATGAAGTGTGTACGGATCAAGATGTTGAGGTATTCCTATAGCGGTACACCCTCACATCCCCACAGGGTCGAGAGCACCCTGTAGAGGGGGACAGAGATCCTGTATTTACCACAGGACCAGGGCCGGTGTGTTTGTTCTATGCATTTAACCCATCCTGTTGTATAGCAGTGGTGAGCATAGCCACCAGACGGTGCTCTTGGAGCAGTTAGCGGTTCAGTGTCTTGCTCAAGAACTCCGACACAGTTTCTGCAAGTGCCTGGGATCAAACCACCAATCTTCCATAACTAAATGCTAAACGGGCTCGTTCTTATGCTCTCCTAGTCTAGCGACCACTCAAAGTGCTTCGCGATGACTGCCTCAGATTTACTGAGCTACGCGGCGGGACACGAAGCCGCAATGCCTGACTCCCAGACACGCACTGTACCGCTGAGCCACCACGGCTCTAAATCACTACCTGGCCGCCCCAGCCCCTGAGCTCTGCCACCCCAAAACACATGCTGCATGTCGTCCACAGGGAGGAGAGGCAGAAGGAGAAGAAGGATGTCTGCAAAGAACACCATGCAAAGCATAATGAGCCATATATAATCACTTTATGCTCAATTATGTAACAGGGGTTCTCAGACGGCCAGCTAATAATAGCAGTTGATGATAATGGTTGGTAGATGTGTGACTTTGCTCCGTGTGTCCTCATTTCTTCCGCATCTGGGCCAAGAACGGTGAGATGTCCTCTCGACCCATTTGTAACAACTTGGCCTCGTTAACCTCCTCCCTCCGTGTCCTTCTGTCCAAACACCACTGGGGGGCGTTAATGGAGAGCAGGCTGCAGCTTGACACATGCTCTCAGATCATTTGAGAGGTTCCAATTAACATGCAAATCAGATCAGCCCCATACATGCATGCCAAGCTGCTGAGCTAACACGGAGCTAACTCTAACAAACCAGTGTCTTTAGGTCTGTAGTTCGGGCCCAGCAGGAAGCCAGTAAGGAGTGTCGATGCGCTCGGTGTGCGTCTGGTGAAACGGTGCCGTGTAAGACCAGTAGAGCCTATCAGCTCTCCCTTGCTGCCGAAAAGAGAGAAACGGTGACCGCGTGTGGCAGCCAGTGGCTTCAGCCTGAGCTGTGGGGAAGTGGGAGAAGCTGGAGTTCTACACGGACATTTCCACGACTGACGTCATTCTGACAGTGCGGTAGAGAATATTGTGCCGTGTTGGGCTGACCTCAGTCAGGAGGCCTTGAGCCTGCTCGCTGAAGCTGTCCTGCGCAGCTGTGGGAGTGATGGTGCCTTCCATGCCAAGTTCCACCATACAGTGAACGTGTGGTTGGACGGGGGGGGATACGCCCGCCGGCATCTGGCGGTCTTTGTCATTATAATATAATGGTAGCATTCAGCAATAAGGCACACGTTGTGAGGGTTTTGCTAATTACGCGACTCGTCACTAACAGCTCATTAATTGATGTTATCAATCACTGATGAGATGCTTTGATGAAGCACCATTTTGGGTTACCACTAGGGGAGAGATTCAGAAAGCCCAACGTGGGTTTGAACCTGTGGCCTTTGGCTGGTCAGATCCCGAGCCACGTGCTCTATAGCTGAGCCACTGCGGCCCCCTGATGACACCAGTGTGATGATGCGTGAACTTGCAGAACGTTAGCCTCTGAAACCCTTGAAGCCTGTGTGATGTTCGATGTCCTCGGCAGGTTTCAGAATAGGTTCACAAATGTATTAAATGTTAATTTGTTAATCCCTATTTGCAATCGTAAACACATTTCATTGTGGCGCTCTCCTGAATCAAATCTGACTTCATTGCCTTCATGGTTTGAAGGGTCTTCCATCAGACAATATGACCCTCACTCGCTAAGTAATTGGCATGCCGACTGCCCAGCCTAATTGCATATCAGGGGTAGCTTAATTTCCATCATGACTGCGAAGCATGGGAGATGATGATTATTAGAGGCGTGTGCACTATAATCACCGAGTTGTTCACGTCCACGGCAGGCTGGCCCACAGAAAGGCAGCATCCCCGTGTCTGAAGGGTTTGATGGTAATTATAGTGCTGACGCTGCTCTCTCCCGTAGAGATGCAGTGAATGAAATGTAGATGTCTCATCATTGGTATTCAAAGGGCGAGCCTTTGCCAAGGCAGCGCTTGTCATTGTGCCTCAGTGGGAGACATTTATTTTATGACGGGTGCAGTGGGAGAACCTGCAATGAGAATCACCCTGAGTGACAGCGTCTCGCTTTTGCACCTACTGGAAGAGTTTTGACAGTGTGTGGATCTTTTGGGTGAGGGAGATTTTGTGAAAGTTGAATTGGCAATGCAGCCGTGTAGGCTTTCTGACAGAGGAACTATCAGTCAAGTTTTTATCGGCCAAGTCAGGCTGAACATTCAAAGCCTTTTGGCTTCATGGTGGTTCACACAGCTCACGTTAAAGGGATAGTCCACAATTTTTGACGTTTCCTCTTAGTTTTTATTCACTAATCTTGTGGTGCGTTGGTAGGTTTCATGGTCAAAGTCATCCGTCCTCTTCGGCGTACTGGACATGGAAGTCCAGCTTAAAGTCCATAGTTAAATACGATTTATGGAGGGACGAATCCGCAATGCTCATTAAATCCACGTAAAAACACTCCTCAACTCAGCCAACACTACAACTACAGCAGCCTATCATAGCGAATCAGGGTTCTCATTTCACAGGTGATTTTTTTATGCCTCCTGTGGTAAGGTTTTATTATGGTCAGTTATGGTTGTCTCTTACTGTGCTGTCTCCAACAACACAGCCTTCATGCAATTAATAACTAGAGCTACTCAATAGTGGCACAATGAATTAAACCTTAATAATAGTAATTATAATAATCATTATTGTTGCTATCATTATTATTGTCCTTTATAGTGAGTATTAGTGAACATATAGAATGTAAATATGCCAGATTTAGCCACCAGGTTAATATTCATCTTCACACCTTCTGCTGGGGCCGTGGATCTAATCACGAATCTTCTGATTACCAGACAACTGCCCTGCCTCCTGCGCTATACTGCCTCCTAAACTAATAGACTGTGGGTGTTTAAGATCATTACAGAAATGCATTACAATAGACTGCTGCAGCATCACGTTAGCTTTGGCTGATCCATGGAGGGTTTTTTTTCACACACTTCACACTTTGTCTAGTGTGAAGAAAAGAGGGGATCCTCATGGAGATGAAACCCATTTATATGCACTGCATGAAAGGGGAGTTTAGATAATGTCTGGTTGTTCACGAGTACAAATAGTGGATTTATATGAGAAAAATGAGCAAGCAAGATTCAAAAGATAAGTCTAGTATCTTGAGTAGACGTGATATGGATGCCAGTGATCATGAAAACAAGATCAGACATCTACGTTTCTTGGGGTAGCATGGTGGAGAAGTGGCTAAGCAGTACTGTCTCACATCATGACGACTTTGGGTTCAGTCCCAGCACCACATGTGTAGAGGCTTCTTGATCTCGCCATGTATGGGGCGGCATGGCTTGGGAGGTAGTGCTGTTGTCTAGTCATCAGAGATTAGTGGTTCCATCCCTGGTCCTGCAGAGAGGATGTCGAGATGTACTTGAGCAAGACACTGAACTGCTCCCTGAGCACCCTATGGTGGCTGTGCTCAGCGCTCCTATTTATTGTGGGTTAAATGCGGAGAACACGTACCATCAGCCTTGGTTATTTGAGAATAAAACAATTCTTCTTCAGGTTCCCAACTTCAGATATTCCTCTTCCTCCCACAGTCAATACACCCGTGTTCATGTGGTGTTTAATGACCTATCACAGTATTTGATTTTCTTCATAAAAAGGAAAAGAAAAAAATGACATCATTTAGTATAATAAAACTAATGATTCCAATAAAAGTGGTAAAGTCACAGTGAAATAAATTCTCTGTGTACCGACAGACCATTAACGTCTTCTTCACATAACTCAGCTTTACGGCTACACCAGGAAACCATGCAGGAATCACAGGACATCACTGGTATCTCTGGGGCGGCATACCTCACGAGGTAGGCCAAGTCGGCTGGTCTTCGGATATTAGTGGTTCCTTCCCTGGCCCCTTGCAGAAAACCTGTTGGGGTGTCCTTGAGCAAGACACTAAACCCTTAATGGCTTCCTGAGTGCGGTCACTGTTGCTGTACAATAGGATGGGTTATATGCATAGGCGTGGGAACATGTTTTGGGCTCAGGGTGCTGAAATTTGAAACCAAAAACAGTTTGCACTGGTAAAGCAATGAGATATACACCAGCACCAAATTTCCTTATCCTATCACCTTGTTTAACACCGCATAGAAGTTTTACATCATCGAGAGAGACACAGATGCACGCATCAGCTTTTTCTGTCCTTGTTGAAAATTATATAATACAGTATTGTGACAGTAAAATTTCAACCAGCAACCAGAGGGGGTGCTACAGCGCCCTCAGCACCCCTACCTCTAGAACAGATTCAACGAGTGTCCTGTGGCAGTGAAACAATTCTTCTTCATCATCTGGCATACTTTTTGTTTCAATTGAGTGCTTTAAAAAAAAATACTATATTTAGATTCGTCTCTTCTTCTCTGTGTACTGTAGAAGAATACTATTTTAGTTTTATTATAATTTCTCAAAGTCAAAAAAGTCGAGTCTTCTTCTTCTTCTTGTTCTACTACTACGTTTTCTTCTTCTAATTAATTTTGTAGTTCACCCGGAGTGGAAGCAGGGCGTCAGTGTCACGGTAGATGCTTATTTGCATTTATTAGTCTCAATTTTGATATAAGCGTTTCATTTTTGAAATAGTTATATTAAGGTTTAGTTTTTTATTGTTATGTGGTGCAAATGGGATTTTGGGGGGTTATAGGGAACTTTTGTGTGAGGTTTTCGAAGCGGCCGACCTCGTGTGGCTGAACGACAACATGGCGGATGAAGATTTCAAGTCCCTAACAATTAAACGGGACATGAAGATGTCGCCGGGATTTCTTGTTTCGTCGGGGAATGTGCTTTGGCCATTGCCAAAGTAGTTGGTCCCCAAACCATCAAATCTGAAGCATGGATGAACGGAGCTGTGGTGTTCTTCTTCAACGAGGTAGATAAAGTAATTTGGTCTGTAATGGGGTGTTCATGAATGTACTTGCTACGTCGGAAATGTATTTTTTCTACTCCAGTGAAGTAGGTACTGTTGTCTAAGGTGCCATCGTTCATTAGCAATGTTGCATTCGTTAAGGAACTGTCTAGGATTGAAAAGCTTGTCTCCCCAAGGAGAAGAGTTGCGTCCGGGTTTAAGGATCCCGACCTCGAAGACGTTACGTTTCATAGGCGTGTTAGCATGGTTCTGAACAACAGAGATGAAGACCTTAAGTCAGCGCTCATGATGGCAGTGGATAACTTAACATTATTCATATAACGTCTGAGGCTGCTTAATGTTTTGGTTATCATAAAGAAGGACGCCCAATAAGGGCTTGCTCAAAGAGGCCATTGGGTTCTCCCAAGGTCGCCGGGGAGATGTTTTTGGAAGAACTGAGTCAACCTGTGGGTGGTGTGCCGGGTTCATATGACATGGATGGAGCTGTTGGTGAGCGACATGCCTCCATCACTGGGAGACCTGAGGAACCACAGATTCAAACAAGGAGCACCTGTAACGTTGCCAAAGATGGTCATGTAATGGATTATGGAGAAAGTGTCCAGACCAGTGGGAAACCAGTAAAGACAAAGGTCGAAGATAAGAGACTTCCTAAAGCTCATAAAGTTCGACCTTAGGTGGTTGAGGGAGGATGTGTCCAGACCAGAGAAAACTCTGCAGTTGACTTGAAGGATGGAGGCATATCTACAGAGGAAAACGTCTTGACCAATGGAACTGCACCTGTTCTTTACTTCCCTAATATGATGATGCAGATGGTTGATGCCTTCAAAGTAAATAATACAATTAAATATAACCTACTGACCAAATAAATTCAAAATGTTACGTGTGAATAGATGTTAATGGTGTAATTGGAATATTGTTTTTTGCGTTAAATACCGACTAGACAATTTCCAAGTGAATTTGTTTGCTTTTGTGTAGATATCGTCCCCATGCTTTATGATTTAAAAGGGGTCTGTTTTAATAATCTTTTTGTGTATGGATGTCTATATATATTGCAAAGTCTGACTTCACAGGCACATTTCTTAACTTGACCCCATTACACAACCTTCCAATTCTGTATTTGGCTGAACTCAACACTACCCGCTAAGTTGTTGTTATATGCTCGATGAACTGTGATGCTTTGCCAGTCAAAAAAAAAAAAGAAGGGTCCCAGAGGCCTTTGCAGAAACACTGTAATCTCGGATCAGCTCGGTGGACATCTGAAAAGGGTAGAAAGGCTTGTACAGAGAATGTGGAGATGGACCACTGTTGGCATCTTTTGCAGACGCTATAAGGATGTCCAGTAGGGTCCTGTAGCTGGTGGGTCTTAAGTTTTGTTGATGACAGAAAGTGGTCAAATAAGTCTTCTCATTCTGACCACATGGCTATCTATTGTCCTCTTTCCCTCATGACCAAGACACCAATTTTATGCTTGTTCTCTCTCTCTCTCTGTCTCTCTCTTCCCCTCTCTCAACATATACATGCTGCTGTTTGTAGCGTGTACAAAATACATAGTTATGGGTCCATCGATATCAGACCATTTGGTCATGGGGATGGCTGCTTGCCTGTGAAAGTATAAATAATTTGATCTCCTTCCATTCAGTCTTTCTGTTTGGGACTTGGATAGCCCTGGAGGGCAGATGGGTGGCCTGGGGTGACTGGCTGCAATGCAGACCCAGCCCTGACATTCCCAGGGCATGATCACAACCCTAATAGCCCC
>OMLC01079590.1:18381-32522 GCA_900302585.1 Regalecus glesne
GTATAGAAACCTCAGGGGAGTGAACCACAGACCTGGATGCTCTGTTTTTCATCATGGGGCAGGGAGTTTCCTCCCCTTTTTTGTCCCCAACTTGGCATGTTCAACCCTGGCTCCCTACATTGCCAAGGAAAGATATAGAGTGGGGGACAGTGGTGGCTGAGGTCACCCTCAATAAATACCCTGTTGCCACCCCACCATCATAGAAAAGAACAGAAAGTGTAGAGAGAGTGCGGCTCATAGTCATGATAATAACCACTTCATTATAAAGTTAATGGTCTCAAATCAGACCTTGAAATTACCGGCTTGTAAACTGCAAACAAGCAATTAGTACAGCTCCAGCCTACATGAACTCCCTCATTCTGATGCACTCCCTCCTGCTCTCTGAGCTCTGCCAGAGAGAGGTGCTTGGTACCACCACCACAACAGGGCCCTGAACCATTAGCTGGATTCTTCTGTGGTTACATGCTGGTGGAAATCTCCCTGCTGACCTTCCACCCCCACCAGAGACAACAAGCATGAGGACATGCTGACCAATTAAAACAGAAAACAACCAGACACAAAACTGTTTTTTTTCCTCGGGCTGGGGCTCTTATTAACAGCTGAATCACCCTCAGCCAAGCACACACACACACACACACACACACACACACACACACACCTCAAAGCCCCCCTGTGCCCCCACAGACACTAATGGATGGTGCTAGAGAGTAATTCCTGATCCTAGCTGTTATCTACCTACCTTCAATTTTGGTTGCTTAATGGCTCTGTGATGAGCCAGATGATGCGCGTTCGACCTCACCACACGGCATTATGAAGGGCATCCGGCCTTAAAATCACCAAGCTCCATCTATGTCCGTTTCCACCCCCGCATGACATGTAAGATGGACCTCTTTCTGTTTGTTTCTTGAAGGCGTGATGGACGAGTAGTATACTGCATGGTGTACTGTATAGTGGATGACCCATTACCTGCATAGTTTTCTCCTCATGTGAAATTTCCACTTGTTTTTTGCCTTCTGCATATCACAATAATCCTCTCAAATCCTACGTAGTCTTTGTTTTACTGCTGAGTAATGATGTGTTTTATGTGAGTGTCACAAGAAGTCAAATTCCTCGAATGTGCACCCACTGAAAAGACTCCCGATGCTTTGTGGAGTGCTGTTCCAGGAACATGACAGCAGAGTGATGTTTATTTATGTCAGGAAAGCATTCCGATTGGAATGGTGGGAAAGTTACAATAAATATCTGTGTCAGTTTCTGCTCTTGGTTTAAACCCGTGTTCCGCAGGCTTGTGGTGTGAAGCCAGTTTAGAAACTAGAGACTAATGACTTGCTGACTCTCAGTTCAGTCGACATAAAGGGAGTACAGGCTTGAAAAGTACCATGTCCTCAGTTAACTTCGCTTCCTTTTTTAATTCCCTTCCTCCTCCTCCCCTCACTGAATCTGTCCCTTCCCTGAGTTATTCCCCAGCCCTGCTTCTTCTTCCTTTCATTTTATCCTTCCATAGTTCAATCCTCTCGGCTTTTATTTTTCCTTTAAATTTCCTGGCTTTATTTTATTCTATTGTCTGTAACTGAAATCCCTGGCTATGATTTCAGCGGTGTCCCGAATTTTTTTACTATATACCCCATCCATCCATCTGTTGTCAGCCGCTTATCCAAAGTCGAGTTGAATGGTCATGCCGGAGCCAATCCCAAAACTCATTGGGTGAGAAGCGGGGACCCACCCTGGACAGGTCATCATTCCATTTTAGGATTTGGGCAGATACATGTTCAGTGTCTTGCTCAAGGACACTTCGACAGGCTTTCTGCAGGGGCTGGGATCAAACCCAACACAGGGCATCAGAAAAGGCGTCTGGCTTCAATCCCTCAAACTCCATCTAAGTCCATTTCCAACCCCACAATGTGGGGAGTGATTATGATACGTAAAATGGACCTCTCATGAATAGTGAGAATCTTAGTATGCCTGGTGTTGGTATCTAAATGTGATTCATGAAAGGAGTGTATAAGTACCCTGTAGATGTAGATATTAAAGTAAAGAGCTTGTGGCATTAAAATTATGCCATTATCCTTTGTGTCTGTTGTTTTCACAGAAACAACCTGCCAGGGGGAAATGTTCCAAAGTACCATGAAAGAAAAATCAATGGTAGAGTGTGTGGCACAAATTCAGATGCATTTGTTTTAACAGTGGTATGAGAAAATGTGTTTAGCATGGGGAAGGAGCTATGCCAAATTGGAATGGTTGAAGTAACAGTGGGAGAGTTTTCAAATTCAAAAGGGTTCAAATTCTTCTGGTTTTACCAAGGGTCACTTCTGTCTCGGTGTGAGTCCAAGTGAGCATGATTTACATAGTATGTGATGCCTTCTGTATTTTACTGACCAAGTAGTATGTCTCCACAGCATGACACACAAGCTACACACTTTAAATACTGTGGACATACTAATAATTTGGACACTGCTACTCAGTGTGTAAGCGAGAGAAAAACTGAGCCTGTTTGGGACAGGCTCAGTGTACCCAGAAGTCTGCAAGCACATGCACATAATAGTGTACATAGGATTACTAGCAATATGCTTCAGTCATCATGAGGGTCTCAGAGTAGAGCCTCTGCTCCTCTACCTAGAGAGGAGCCAGTGGAGGAGGTTCAGCATCTAGTCAGGAGGTCACCTGGTCTCCTCCCTAGTGAGGTGTTCCAGACACGTCCAGCTGGGAGGAGGCCACGGGGTAGACTGAGGACCAGGTGGAGGGATTATATCTCCACACAGGCCTGGGACCACATCAGGATCCCCTAGTCAGAGGCGGTGGATGTGGCCAGGAGAAGAAAGATTGGAGTCTCCTGCTGGAAATCATACCTGCATGACCCAGCTTAGGATAAGTGGCTGCTGATGGATGCTTTGCATGTTATCAGTATTCCCACTCACAGATGTGTATGTTTTCAGGACTACTATTGTTAGTAAAGGTCCCCATTTGCTATCATTGTCTGAATGGAATTCTACAGTTGACCTCGCTGAGCTCTTCCCCCGTATATCTTTTACACAGTCACCAAACTTCTCGTCATTCCTGCACCAACCACCACCATATATTTTTTTCGCTTATATTTTTCTGTCAGTGTTTGATTTAACGTTAGGAGTCAGACTGAGCCTGTTTTTCCTCCTGTGTTTGACAGACCGTCACAGCCAAACCAGTGATCCTGCTGCTTCTGATCCAATCACATCTGAACTGGTAAGAAATGATATCACATTTAGCAGAAATATAATTTATAATTCCAGTCTTGTGATGGCCCAGTAATACCTTTAATCTGACAAAGTGGAATTATTGCAGAGTTGTTTTGGCTTTAGATTTCTCCTAAGCAATACTGACAGCAAAGGTGTAATTTCTTCTTTTTATGGTAGTGGGATTTTGGATTAGCTATCTGGTTGACTAGTTTGACTTCAGCATCCAGGCGTATAATTTATAACTGATGAATGGGATCATGAATTGGTTTTGATGTCAATAGATTTGAACTACTCTAGATTCTACTACAAGATGGGAAAATGATTTATTATGAACTAGCCATTTCTTGGTTGGATATATTTATGTTTATTTTATACATTGTCCTGTTAATATTGAAACAAAACTCCACCACATTACAGTAAAACTACCCTCACAAAGCATTTATTAATATTTATATTTAGGTCATTAATAAAGTTTTAAACTCTAAAAATCATTAATATTGCTACGTATACTGTTAGGGGTCTCCGCAGCAGATCATCATCTCCATCTCTCTATCTACATCTTCCTCTGTCACACCAGGCACCTGCATATCCTCCCTCACTACATCATAAACCTCCTCTTTGGTCTTCCTCTTCTCCTCTTGCCTGGCAGCTCCATATTGAGCATCCTTCCACCACTATACCAGCATCTCTCCTCCACACATGTCCAAACGACCTCAGTCTGGCCTCTCATGCTTTGTCTTCACACCATCCTACCTGAGCTGTCCCTCTGATATACTGGTTCCTTATCCTGTCCTCCTTCATCACACCCAATGTAAATCTCAGCATCTTCACCTCCTCCACCTCCAGCTCCACCTCCTGTCTGTCTGTCAGTGCTACTGTCTCCAAACCACACAACATAGCTGGTCTCACCACCATCTTGTAAACCTTCACTTTCCGCCCCTTCTGTCACAAAAACCCTCCTGACACTCTTCTCCACCCACTCCACTCTGCCTGCACTCTCTTCCTCACCCCATCCAGCGCCTTGCTGTCCTTGCTGGCACAACTGCCATACGAGGTGGTGAGGCAGCCTGTTAACAGGCTTACTATGATGCCCCTGTAGAAGTCCCAGAAGGTTTGGAGCCTCTGGCCAAACTTCTTTAGGTGCCTGAGGCTTTACAGACACTTGGGCCTTTTTAATTACAGTGGTGGAGTGGCTAGTCCATGGCAGATCTTTGTGGAAGTTAATTCCCAGATATTTGAAATTGTCTGTCCTCCCCATCACCACTTTTTCCTTCTCGAGTACTCTCTCAATCTCTTCATCCTACTCTAGAATTTTTCTCTCTCTTCCATCTAACACCCAACTTGTGGGCATATGAGCTGATAACATTCATCATCACACCTTTGATTTCCAGCTTCACACTAGGCACTCTTTGTGACGCTCTCTTCACCTCTAATACGCACATGACATGCTCTTCCTTCAGAACTACCCCAACCCGTCATTCTTCCCCCATCTGCACTATAGTCCACGAGTTTGACCTATCTCTGCTACTCCTGGCCTTACTCTCATACATGGAATCTGTTGATGGAAATTGGACCATTCATATCTCTGACATATAACAGGACATCATTAAAATGGGATACGATAGCATAAATCACACAGCCTGGTTCTGCGGCGAGCACAGTGCCGTTGACGTTTCCAGTTTCCTCATGGGTGTTGTAATAGAGGCTGTTGAGAGGCCTTCCAGGAAACACACTCCAGGGGCCAAATTAGAAATTGTCCAGGGGTGAACAGTTATTTGGGTATGAGTGTGTTTCCTGTCTGTGCCTCAAAATCTATTGGCTCCAGGAAATACTGTGCATTAACCCTGGGGTTCCCCAACTTTTCCAGGCCAAGCCCCTCCCCATATACCATTAGGCTCAAGCTAACCCCCCCCATATGCAAAATGTGTTATTAAACAACGTGCCAATAAGCTACTACGGTAAAACTTGAAAAATAAAAAATGTCCAAGTCAATCCGAGAGATTGCGTTATTTCAATAGGCTACTGACTCTCTTATAACCATACCCATAGTAATTGGAGTACTTTTACTGTAAAAAAAAAAGGTCTCTATCCAATTTCCCACACCCTCACTGACGCCCCCTCATGGCCCCCACTTTGGGAACCCATGCATCAACAGAGACACACACATATAGCACTTGCACTAAATGCACTTACAATGTGCCGTATGCCCTTTCATTGACCCACTAATAAGTAGAATTGTGTCACCAGATTGTTAAAAAACATAAGTAATGGAGACTCAGGAGAGCTTCAAACACATGTGGAAAAACAGTCCGACGTTTCCAATGGGGTACGTAAATTTAACTCGTCAGCAGAAAGTGATAATAAAAAAGTAGGGAGTTCATTTAACCAGTCAGCTTTTGGCACCTTGTGACTTCACAGAAGTTGCTACCGTGGTCATTTACACACAAATAATTATACAGCTCAGGTAAAACTGTGATCTTCTCTAACAATGGGCCTTATTCATTTAACGTTCTTAAACGCCCATGGAATATCTGAGCACTCCAGGTTGTCTCCGAGAGAAGATAGGGAGCCTGGGGGACCCCTTGATTTAGAGATCAGTTTGCATTGATGTGATTGCCAACCTGGGCTGTTGCTACTCGCAAGAGGTAGACGATAGATATATGTTTTGGAGGAGATCAAAATATCCATCAAGTTTTTCCTTTGCCTGTAAGACAAGTCCAAGACTTAGAAATCCCATGAGTATTTCATCACTGAGGCCCAACGTGTGTAGAGCGAGGAATCATCTGGTCTTAAAAGATGTTAGATGCAAATACTTTCATACTGAGGTGTGGGGATAAATGAGTTATGCTGACGTGGTTCAAGAGCTTTGAAATATGCCACAGGCCTGTGTTTGACTCGGGGAACGCCAGTTGCCAGCCAGCACAGGGTGTGAAGGCAGGCTGCTACAACTGACAAATTAGTTCTCGGTCATGTCGAGCCCACCAAAGCACCCTGTCAGCAATAACCAGTAGTAAGGCCTTCAAGCAGACTCTTCTTCCAGAGAACTCGTGTGTTTTCATTCAGTGACATTCTGCTTGGTTGATTGAGGTTTTTGGCTGGTCTAGAGAGCTGGGCTGGAAGCAGCTGGTCAGGGCAAAGCGGTGGTCCTTGTCTGTCTGTCCCTGTATTGCAATGACCTCTGGCAGGCAGTTTTGATTGTGCAGCAACTGTAAAATCTCATTAGTTTTAAGTCTAGAAATTTTTTGAATAACGACAATGAAACCAAAAATAATTTGGTTTTTATGTTCAGCTAAGCTCACCACGTTGCTACAAGGCTGCAACTTTGATTCTTAAAACCAGCTTTCTCCTTAGAGGAGCAAATAAGTCTGACGTCATTCTTCAAGGCAGTGATGCACTGGCCATCAGGCGTACTGGGACAAGTCCCAGTGGGCCGCCACATCGGTGGGCCAATGGACCATCAAAACTCCCTGACAGGCCTCCCTGTGTGCCTGTCATTCAGGGGCCACATGAGAGCGTGCTGCATGCGTGTTCTGGGACTGGGCTTTCTGGCCAATCACAAACAAGTCAGTTTATGTGTGTTAACACTCCAGATGCATAAGTAGCACACAGCAGCGAGGTGGCCAATGAACGCCATGGCTAAGAACATGTTGTGCAGGCAGATCATGGCAGTATTCCCTGAGAAAGGCGAGGGACCAGCCATGAGTGATGATGTTCCAATGAAGCCCTTTGGGTGGCTAAAGAAAGTGTATGTAAATCTGATCCTCTGTCCATCCATCCATGCGTGAAGCATGTGCTGGAGTAGACCTGTGCCACTTTCTAGTGAGAAAAGAAAGAAAAGGACTTTGAATATGTTGGGAATCATTTGTCAACAGCAAAAGACAATCATTACCAGCAAACAGTAGTCGATCATTACCAGGCAGGACAGAGAAAGGGGTCCGTTTTGATGTGTCTCACATAGTGCCGGTCCTAGTGAACCAGAAACCAGTCACTCTGGTTTCTACAACTATGAAATATTTTCCTTTTGATGCATTTTAATGCAGATCAACATATCCGGGCCCTTGTTAACCCTGAATAGTGAAGGAGGTCGTCCAGGGAGACGACTCGGCCGGGTTAAGAGTTTTTATTCTTCCAAGGGTGGGCGGGGAGGTGCAAATTAAATGCCCAAGGTTGTCTCTGTAAACCCCCGAGAGGTAGAGGAGACGGTTAGCTGACACCACAAGTTTTTATTCCTACTCTTTTCTTATTCACTTTTCTTTCTGAAGTCGGCTCGCCGGTTTCTCCTCTAGAGACCTCTGAGGCAGAAAATTAAACGCGCGTCTTATATCTTTAAATTGTGGAGCTGTCCCTGTTGCTCTGCTGCTCTGAAGGGCTCGTGTTCTCATGAGCTACGATCAAACATATCTCATTATCTTCCTTTCCCAGTAGAAATCCAGTGCTTTCAAAAATACTGCATCAGATAATTTAACAGTATTCGTGTTGTCAGTTCACAGGCTCCATTTGTAGTGTTTCACCTTTTCTGTCTTTATGATGTTCCATCTGATGGTCATATACATATATGCATATGCAATGCATGTGTGAGTACGCACGTATGTCAGTATGAATACGCCATTCCACATGAACACACTTGATTTCGGTGTAGTGTTGAATTGTGCATTTGAGTCTCAAGTGTGTATGCTTGGTATGCCAGTAGCTCTTTGTGTCTGCCTATTTTGTGATGCTTTGCATGACTTTCTCATTTCGCAGCTTTGCTTTTAGCAATACCGCTGGCTGCCTAGGCTTGAACGCAAAAATGCTGTTGTGAAAGGAGAAACTATATAAAAATAAGACCCAGGCTGTAAAAACAACAACAACCAGAATCATTGTTTAAATGAAGCATATTTTCTTTTTAAATCATCAGTGATTGGTTTGATTACCATCCACTGAAAACTCTTGTCTTCGTCCTGATATCAAATTTTAATATCAGGATAAAGACTTAAGAGTGAGAAGGTGTAGTAGAACATTTAATGTTCTGGTACACCTTCTCACCTTGTGGCACCAGCTACACCAAAGTGGAGAAGGGGGATGACTATGGGATGACTATGGGAACGGGATGACTATGGGGAAGGGGGGGCTCTATTTCCCAGGCCGTCCCGTGTTTTCTGAAAAAACATCAAGGCTCCGCTTCACTGCATGTCTCCCCGGTCTCTACCTTTTGATGGCTGTGTTTGAGCAAGAACACCGCACAACAGATCACTTTGGCAGAATCAGAAGGGTTCAAACAGAGTGTTGGCCTTCAACCAAAACGAAACTCTCGCTGTGAATCTGCACCGTGATTTATGGCCATCATCATCATTTAGGGGCAGCATAGCTCAGGAGGTTGAGCAGTCGTTTGCTAATCTGAATATTGGTGGTTCAATCCCCGGTTCGTTCAGAAAACGTGGTGAAGTGTCCCTGAGCAAAACATTGAACCTGTAATTGCTTAGGACACTAGAGGAAAATTAGCCTGGCAGCTAGATTTGGCCTATTTACATTGTAAATGTTCATTAATATGCACTGTCCCTATAAAGTAGCTTGTTATTGTCTGTTTAGATAAGCTAATTATACAGTAATTTTAATTTAGCTTGTCAGTGTATACCTCTCAACCTTTCCACATGACTATTTGTGATCTTGTCAAGAGGCTTTTATGTATTAAAGCTTCAATAGGTAACATTGAACCTTCCAATGGAAATCCT
Source organism: Regalecus glesne (assembly GCA_900302585.1). Taxonomy (NCBI): domain Eukaryota; kingdom Metazoa; phylum Chordata; class Actinopteri; order Lampriformes; family Regalecidae; genus Regalecus; species Regalecus glesne. Next base: position 27,302 of record OMLC01079590.1, read on the forward strand.
CCTGCCTCTCTCTCTCTCTCTCTCTCTCTCTCTCTCTTTCTCTCTCTCTGTCTCTGTCTCTCTCTCTCTCTCTCTCTCTCTCTCTCTCTCTCTCTCTCTCTCTCTCTCTCTCTCTCTCTGCTGCCTGGTATCATTCTCCCCCCAAGTCCCTCCCATCAAATGACCTCCACATGGCTCTCAAGCCCCTTGCACTTATGTACAACCAGGAAATGCCAAAGTGAGGACCGTGAAACTTGTATTGTAGTCGAAAATCCATCCATGGTAAAAAATGTGTTTATTGAGTCTCCTAATCGCAATAATGATGAAGTGAAGCACCTATTCTGACTTAGTCTTGTTGATTTTTAAACATTTTTTTGGGGTGAGGGTTGCAACCACAAGTGACAGTCAGGCAGGACAAACATAAATCGATCGCATACACATGCATATATGTTTGTAGAATGGCCAATAGGGATGCCCTCTCCTAAATGAACCATGATTGGCTAAAATCTTCTGCACCGGGCTAGATTTTTTTAAAAAGTTGAATGCGGAGCCGAGATGGGGTGCAGATGTCCGGTTTTCTCTGAGATCAGATGAATTGCAGCATGCTGAAAGGTAGTTGTGGAATTTTTGCCAAATGACGCCATGAGAAAACGACCTTCCCCTGCCCGAAGCATAAAACCCCAGTGAAGGAGAAGTCTTAGAATTTTACCATCGTTTGTCATTTGCACTTTGATCTTTGCTTCCCACTTGCTAAAACCACCCAACCCTCTTGTTTTACACAATTTGTTGTATTCATGCTGGTTTCAAGGCACAGTAGCTGTAAATTTTCTTCCCATATCTTCAGGTCTAATATGAAAACTAAACTTGTGCTTGTGTGACCTACCTTAATACCCTCAGTAACATCTTGTCCCAAATCTCTAAGTCATGAGTTTGAGTACCTCCCACAGCTTGCTGATGTTTCGAAGATGAGCAAGGTATCTCGGTTCTTTTAATAGACTGTGGTGGGTTTAGGGATGCTGAATGCTTCAAAGTGGGTCACACTGCACTGATATCTTACCATGTTTTTTTAAGATGCTTAATACAAGAGTACCCTCATGCCCACTCAAGGCCCCTCCTGTCACTTTAAAATATTTATGGTGGCTCTCCTCCAGCTGCCCCAGATGATGGTATAAGTTATGTAGGTTGTTATTTCATCATATTTATGAGAAGGACTGATGAGCCCTTGAAATGGACACGGATGGGCAGATGTCTGCTGCTCTGCAACAGGGGTGGTTTCACACTCGTTGTGCCCTCTGCAGCAATCATCTCGTTTTATAGGTGAGAAATTGTGGCTTCAGCTATAGGGTGCTGAATTAGTTAGAGGGGAGACTGAGCACCTGAAATGGAGCAAGGTGAAGTGGCAAAAGGTTCAAGAGGAGTCAGGATAGTTAAAAGAGGACAAAACTTCTCTGGTGTGGTCCGTCTTGGTTGTTTCAACAGGGGTTAGAAGTGCTGCTCTGAGCCCCCTCTCAGAACTTGGTTTGATGACACCGTCTTGCTGGTCTCGCTGTTGTGCCATCAAGACTGCTTTAAAGCCTGTGCTTTGTTCGTTAAGTCCTTGAGCTCACCAAGTCATTATTTTGTGTCCGTCTACGTGTAGATGACTGCCTCTTGCTGCCTTGTTAATATCTGTTTTAGTGTTGTGGTTCAGATTTCAGGTGAGGACTTGTGTATAGTTTATGCATGTAAAAACAAGGATGACCCACGGGCTACTCATTGGTGGCCGATGGTGCAGTGACTATGGAGCAATCTTAGAGAGGCATATCAGCATCACTCTCTCCCTTTCTCTCACTGTACCTGTCTGTCTGTCTATTTTTTCTATGTGGACGAATCCCTGCTGCAATCCTTTACCCGTCTGTATGTCTGTCCATCCCCCTTCTTCTTTGGCCAGATCTCTCTAGCCCATTGGAAGGAGATCCAGTCTCTCATTAGCTTTGTAGATGCAGGTCCATTGATTGCTGCCAGGGTGGCAGACTAAGTAATATTCATGCTGGATGCTGAGCGTGCCCTGCCAAGCCTCCTCCCTACAGCCTGTTGCTGCTGGTGCCCCTGTGAGGTTCATCACATAGCGTGTAATAGCTGCACAAGTACAATTATTCAACTCCTAGTTGCATTTATAAAAGTTGAAGCCTTTAACATTGTATACCCATCGTAGCCTATAGGCTACATTGAACGATCCATGATTTGCAGTAAAGGACAACAACTGGGAAAATAATTGTAGTTTGTTAGGTCGGTGAGATTAGTCAGGTTCTCACTGTGGGGAACTCGTCATGACACGTAAAATTGAATCTCTCATTCAGACTCTAGAGATAAAATTTTCTGTTTGGAGGGGGGTAGTTAAACTTGATGCTGATCATTGCTTTAAGGTGATCCTTATGACTGGAACTTCCTTGAAAAATAAGTTTGACATGGTTGAGCATCAGCTTTTAGCCAGGGCTTTATCTGTGCCCCTGTCCATAGAGGTAGTGGTTGTGTCAGGAAGGGTATCTAATGTCAAATTTGGCCAGATCATCATGTGGATTGACTCGACCACACCGGGTTGGCCGAGGGTCTATATGAGATTGAGGTTGACAACAACCGCCATTGGTGCTGTACCCGTACAGGGTACCAATGGAAACCCACTGTTGTGAACCCTCAGCTGAAAGAAGAAGAAGAAGTAGTGTCAGGTTTAAATCACTAATCAAATGTCAGGATGTGACTTTTGATGCAAATATAAATAATACATGTTTAAAACATGGACATGCATACATATACAGCTTTCTCACGTGGTGGGCTGAGTCTGTGAGGCATTAGGGTCCACATGGGTCATATTGGTGTGTCTTGTTGTTATTGAGGTTGACCTCTGGAAAGATGTAATGGAAGGGCAGACGTCATAATCCACTAGCTGCAAGCTTAACATTTATTTACGATCCATTTGTCCTCAAACTCGATAAGCTCAACTGGTAATTCTTTAATTCTGCTGTGTTTGCCAGTCCAGCTCAGTGTCGGGGGCATGGGGGGTGTCAGGGGGATCCCACCAGATACCAGACACAATGAATGAAGCTGAGGACCCACCACAAGCCAAAACTTGCAAATCAGTGGATTAATTTGACTTCATTGTTAAGTTCTCCAGTATTGATGTGGAAAGAGGGACGGGGCTAATGAACATGTTTCCTTGCAAGTGTGCGCCATCTAGTGCATCTTCAGCAGGGTAACATATAATAATCACTGAGCAAATGTAATTTATAAACTCATCGAGATGTGACAGCTAGGTTCACCTACCACATAGTTTTCAGATTGATCATTTATCCTCATATTTGTCACCAAGCTTCTGATTATGTGGGCATTTCTAAATGGTAGATGGACCCATTCTTATATAACGCTTTTCTAGTCTGATGAGCACTCGGTGTGCACTCCCTCAAGCAGGAGTGGGAATGAGAACAACTCGCACAGTCAGAGGAAACTGTCCTTTAGAATATAACGCCATGAACCAAGGCTCAATCTGAGGAGTTCTCTTATCCTCCAGCGTCCTTTACTCGTCGCCCAAATTCGATATCTTGAGTAATTTGTGCCAAGCCACACTATAGTTCATTAAGCAATACCGGGGAGGAGCGGTCACGCTCAGATCATCCCATAGGAATAGGTTGATCCAAGTTCTTTTTGCATGCTAATTCTTTTCTTTCTACACAGCTCACCTACAAAATCAATAATGTTCTAGAGGGGGGGGCAGGCAGGCTTTGGATCACCGGGTGTTGAAACAATCTGTTCCTGGCAGCCATTTATCACCATCATCTGAGTTGTAGACCAGTGTCGCCAACTTAATGTCAGCTTTTTGTGGATAAGATTACATTGAGGACAAATGCAGTGCCCTGCAGTGCTCTGATCTCACCCATGTTCCTCTTGACACCACTAGAGGTCAGTGTGACCCTGGGAGTTTCAAATGGGGGGGCTGAAGATGGTAGTTTTGTGTGTGTGTGTCTTGGGGGAGATTGCTTCATGCTTGTATCTGCAGGACAACTGCATACAGCAGAGCCACGGCTGTCTATCTTCGTTTTAGTCTCTTGTTGTGACACCACCATGTCCATTTTTAGCTTTATCTCTCCATCCCTTTGAATTTCAAATTGAAGGCTCAATCTGTTTACAGAATAGGCATAGGCGGGCTTCAGAGATCTGCACTGACCCCGCGTGTATTCCTCAGTTGGAGGGAGGTGGCTGTTCAAAACGAATAGCTAATGACTCCATTGCCCTCATTGACGCATGTCAGTCTATTTAAGGCTCGACGACCAACAGTCTCATACAAGGCCAAGTAAGAACCGATGATCTCTATGATGGGATCGGCATTACAGCGTCAGCAGGCCAGTTGGTCTATCAGGTCAGTGTGTATACGTGGGACAGAGTGCCCTCATGTCTCTGGACCAACATGGTAGTGAATCTGCTCTCCTCGTATCCTTAGGGCCAGCACTCTGCTGATGGAGGTGACATAGAAGGCAATCAAATGTGATCTGATCTGATGTGGTGGCAATGGCATTCCTTTAGCCCTCCTTCTCCTCCTCCTCCTCCTCCCCCTACATGCCCATAACGGTAGCTCATCCTTCAGTTCCTAACATGGCGAGTGTTGCGTCTCCTTATTGATCCCCTGAGGTTCATGCTGTCCTCTCCGTTACCCACCATCAATCTCAGTCCTGAGCTCACCCATCCTGCTGTCGACCCACACCACTCAGCAATGTATGGAGGCAGGGGTTTACAGGAGGGCAGAGAGGGATAGGCATGGTGGGATTGGAAAGGATGTCTGGAACGAGGCAGGGAGGGTGAGAATAAAAGGGTGTAAGAGTGGGCCTCCGATGACATAGGGGGTTAAGGCACCTATGTTCAGTGCATCTCTGCGTCATGCAGTTGGGTGTTTGAATCCCGGCTGCGCCTTTTCCAACCCCGGCTGGTGTTCCAAAGTTAATGGGGCATAATTGGCTAAGCCTTACATGGGTATAGGGGTTAGGTTGGATAAAGTATTCTGGGTTCACTAGTGTCCCCCTCTGGCCCCTCTGGCTCTCGTTAAGGTGAACTGAAAGTACTCTGCTTCATTCACCTCTGACGGCCAAGCACTGTGCTTTCCCCGCAAGACTTTGATTTGCAAAATAGTGAGGGCTAGTGGTCATGTGACTTGGAGGACTCGCATGCTACGGCTTCCTCCTTCCTGTTGATGTTCTAGAGGGGTAACAAATGGACT
>OMLC01079706.1:4559-26357 GCA_900302585.1 Regalecus glesne
GGTGTGTGTGTGTGTGTGTGTGTGTGTGTGTGTGTGTGTGTGTGTGTGTGTGTGTGTGTTTTTAGTGTGTGTGTGTGTGTGTGTGTGTGTGTGTGTGTGTGTGTGTGTGTGTGTGTGAGTGTGTGTGTGTGTGTGTGTGTTTGTGTCTATTGTGAGACCTTTTGCCCACTGTAGTGCTTGTTGACAGATATATATCCAGCAGGTCAGTAGGTTACTTAGTCTTGGCTGAAATAAGGCTGCCGTTCACATTCCTCTAAACTTGTACTGTTTTCTATTAGAACAGCTTCTAACAATGGATCATGACGATCACCCATTCTCCTTGTTAGGGAACTATGACAATGACAGTTTCTACTTCACATTTATTTAGCACTAGCTCCACCCCTATTCCCAACTAGAAAACCCAGGGTGACCAGATAATGATAATATAATTATACAAATAAGAGCCAACACTGTTAAACCTACTGGAAGTGATCCTGGAATATGACAAAAATCACATCCAATCTGGGAACTAAAATCTTTTTATTATTATTCATAAGATGAACTGTACTCCTGGGCATGAGTTCCTGTAAAGGTTACAGGTATTTACTGGATGTAGTTTAAAACCAGGTCTACATACTGTGACATACATACTACAGCTGTGACACTCTAACCACAGCTCTCCATTTCCTCATGTCTGTCTTCTAACTAATAAAAAATGCCGAACGAATTTGGGATCATGTGTGTCACGAATTGCTGAAAACACTGAATTTCCTGTCCTCATGAAAAACAAATCAAATTAGCACCATGTCATATTCAGTCTTGTGTCTGCAAGTTGTGTGTGGCGCTATGTGATGTTGTTTGCATTGCTATGGCATCCATTTGACCACTTCTCTATGCTTATTCACATCTTCATTGCCCTGACCATCTGCCCTCACGTCCTTTCCCCGTTGTTTCATTTGCAACAACCCCCCCCCTTCCGAGCTGAGCTACAGGACCCGATTCACTTGAAAGTTGAATGATTGATGCTCATGTGGCCTTTGTTCTCTTCTTAACTTTTTTATATATAAAACCCACCCCGTTACCATCGCTCCATTATTCATTTTCTCTCTCTCACTCCCCAGGGCTGTTGTGGAGAAGTATCTCCTGGAGAAGTCTCGTCTGGTCTCCAGAGAAAAGAATGAGAGGTAAGGGGCAACTGCAGATGTCATGACCCCTTATCCCACATTGACCTTCAGGGGGTCCTCTAAGCAAACAAGGGAAGGTTCCCCTGGGAGCCTTTGATGCTCAGATATCAAGTCTGACTGAAAGTTACAGCCTAGTCTGGCCTTGGACTAGTGATGTTCAAACTTTAATACACACAGACACACACACAAAACCAAACTGGAGGCATTTTTATTAGGACAGTTTATTTTCATTAGCTGATGCTAAGTTGTTGAGAAGCAAAGAGGCTGGTTTAGGTGTAAGCAGGTTAGAGTTTAGAGTCTCTGTAGCTGACAGACTTGTGTGACACTGCCAGTTGTGTACATGAATCAATACAGACAGTGCCCTCCTTGCTACAATTAATGCTTCCTGTCTAGTGTAGCCTGAATAGACCTCAATGCCCAAAAGGCACAGTGCTTGTATACAGACAGCAGACTCATTTCGATGCCTTGAATGTCATGGAAGTTAGTATCTCAGAGAGGGGCTTATCATCAGGCCAATGTAATGGTGATCACTCAGTAGCTGGAAACATGTGTTTGTGTGTTGCAATGAGAAGTCGCCGTCACACAGGAACTATTGCTTTGTGGGTTCACAAGGTCACATGCTTTTGGTCTGCCCTATTTTTGTGCTGCATGATCTCCTGTTTGTGTGAGATGTGAGGATCAAGTGTGTTGGCACGAAACATTTTTTACTCCGCTCTGCAATATTTATTTTATTTTTTATGTTCAATAATGACATTTTGAATAGGCTCAATTGATGATGTTGCCGCCAGTGTGACCAATAGGCACATTATTATGAGGCAATGGCATGAGTCAGGATGAATGGAGTCATGAGAAAAAGTCTCCCGCAACTTTGTTAATAGATAATTTGGTATATATCAATGAGCAAGACAAAACAGTTGTCAGATTATAATTGTGTATAGGCCATATTAAAACAATTTATTACCTACAGAACTTGCTGTAGGATGTTGTGGTGTATAAGGAGACCTTTGTTCAACCTGCATGAAAACCTTCCAGTTGATAAGCATCTGCCCTGCTAGTGTCTCTGAGCATGATGCTAAATCCATACGGCACTCTCTTCCTTGTGGAGGAGAGTGCGATATCGATTCAAGTAAATCAGGAATGAAAGTATGGAGTATTAAAGTATAGAGTGAATTATGAAATTTATGTGAGGGAATCTATAAACTAATATTTTGGTTTTATTCCTGTTGTTAGATTGGCTATTGAAGAAAGACCTGCTTTTGTTCACTCTGCTGACACTTTGGTCACTGACGGTACTGAAGCTGCTGACTATATCAGCTGATACTCTACCCTCTCTGATCTCACTCTACACAGGAATGATTAAAAAATGGATTCCTTTATCAGTCCCGCAAGGGGAAATTTGAATGAATAAATCATCAAACTCAAGTTGTGCATGCAAATGAGAAATTATGTGTTTTTTCAACTGCATTTATCCAGGGAGGGCTTTGCTGAGCACGCATGCTTTCCTAAAGCGCCACCCGGCTACTCGGTGCATACATTCATAAACATGCACACCTGGGAGTCGAGGGGTACAACCAAAATATGCTTCCTTTGGCTATCAAGCAGGTTTCACTGCAGTAGATATGGGATGCTCAAGGGCATCTCAAAGGTAGCTCCGCAGGGAGAGAAGTGTGTCACTACATGTTTGTCATATAGATCTTATCTTCCATTGAAAGACCTGGTCGTCTCCTGGAGTCCATTGCTAACATACACAGCCTAAAGTGAATAATAAATATTCCATGCTATACTCACTGTTGACTGTGAGTCTTGTCAGCCTGGTTCAGGAGTGAGTCCACTGTATGATGTCATTGTGTGTCATTGTTAAACATGGAAACTCAACACTGTTGTGTGCTTTATAACAAAAGGCTCCCCTCATCTATCCTCCCAGCTACCTACTAGCCTAATGATGGCAGGTCTGGAAAAACTGATGTCAACATTATAACAAGTCATGTACATTGACTGCTTCCAGGTAGCTTTGCAGCTTGTGTAATACTTTCTGGCAGGATGTTGACTTCACACACTTTATTATTAACCGATTGAGATGTCCATGTTGGACTTGGTTACTCTAAACATGGGACATCCATTGATTGCTGTTCATCAAATAGTGACACAAAAGTCTGATGGTGTTTGTTATTTGAAGTGGTTGAAAGGTATGGCTTCATCAGTCAGGAACACTTTCCTTTTTTTTCCTTGGGGTGAATATAGTATGTATGAAGTATCCTGGGCAAGAAGAATATATGTAAGAACAATTTACGTTGTGCATTTTTAGGAACTACCATGTGTTTTACTACCTGTTGTTGGGAGCGTCTGAGGAGGAACGGAAGGAGTTTAAGTTGCTGCCACCTGAAGACTACCTCTACCTCAAGCAGGTATGGCTCTGTCCTATGGAAGCATATTTACAGGACCAAAGCCATTTTAGTGCAAAAGGGGAAAATCCCAACCGTTGAAATGCTGTACATCTCATCTCTGTGTCCCTGGCTTTGGTTGCTGTTTTTCCTCTTATTTATATTCAACGAATCTCTCACTGTGTCCAATGCAGCAATAAATGCCCATCTGAATGTGTCCACACAAAAATAAATGGAGTTTACAAAAGACATTTATTAGAATTAGATTACTGTGACTTTCTTGAGGTTTTTGCAAACCTGATTGGAGTGTGTTCTCTCTGAATGTGTTGTGTTTGCGTGTATTTGTGATATGACCTTGAAGATGAATGTGTTATTCAGTGCAAGAGGGCTTAGCATTCAGGGTGACTGTCTTGCTGCTGAATGGGCTGCATATGCTCCCAGCTTCCTGCCCCTTACTCAAGTGTGCGCTGCATATTAATCAAGCACTCTTTGTGTCTCTTCTTTTGCTATCCCCACCCCCAACCCATGTTCCTCATCACTCTTTTTTTCATCCTTTTCTGGCCTTAAATTCCTAAATTTTCTTTTCTTTTTTTCGTCCCTGGGTTCCTGATTCCCTTATTTTTCTTTGTAACTTATACTCCTTCCAACACCTCGATTACCTCTCCATCCCCATGTCACGGTTTGCCCACTGCCTTTGCAGCAAAACTTCAAGATAGAAGATGAGGAGGACCTGCGCCATGACTTTGAGAGGCTGCAGCAGGCCATGGAGATGGTTGGCTTCCTCCCTGCCACCAAGAGACAGTGAGCAGACCAACACACGTACATGCTACATGCACATGCTCATAATGCACTGTAATGTGGGAAAGGTTGTAAAGAATTCTTGAGTAAAGCTCGCTGTGATGTGGACTGCTGACTTGAAAGGAAATGACATTCTGGAAAATCGGCCCTGATACTATATTTTTCTCCAATCCATATATTACGTTCAAATTATTTGGCTAGTTACATGACCAGAAATAATGATTTTAAGAAAAAGGACTGAGTGATCAGATTAGGATTAAGGATTATTTTACAGATCCATCCTTGATAATAATAATAACATTATTGACATCCCCGCAATATCTCCCAAGGTCTATCTAAGTCTGGGTTCACCCCAACATTTGTTTTTATGGTGGTGGATTAAGTGATGGCTTGCGGTGGGTTTGAACCTGCAGCATCTGGTTAATCGGTTCCCAAAGCATGCACTCTTCCGCTGAGCTACCGCAGCCATAGAATCAATTATTAGCATCATTGTTATTATTAATTCCTTTCAGTCCACTGCGCATTTAGCAAATGAGCTAGATCTAATATGGCTCATTTAAAGTCATCTTTGCTTTTGCTTGGGATAATTTCTGCATGCATAATTTAAAATACATAACTTCATTCTTCATCATCATATTTATCAAAACTCTCTGTCTATAATATAGGATCTTCTCTGTGCTGTCGGCCATCCTGTACCTGGGGAACGTCACCTACAGCAAGAAATCGACAGGCCGAGATGAAGGGTTAGACGTGGGACCCCCAGAAATTCTGGCTACCCTCTCTGATCTGCTAAAGGTAATATGCCTGTGTGTGTTAACCATGCATGTTTGCATGCATTCCTTAGTATATGCTGGAGTGTACATGAGCATGCTTATCCCTCCCTGCTTCTCTAACTAGATACGTCTCTATTAACATGCACAATCTATCTCAGGTCAAGGAGGAGTTGCTGGTGGAGGCGCTGACAAAGAGGAAAACGGTGACAGTCAATGACAAACTGATTCTCCCCTACAGCCACACTGAGGTAAGGCGCTGGCTATCTCTCTTACCTGTGCAATCTGGCATCAGTATTAACAGTGGTAAACTACCATTTAATTTACCTCTTCTCTGTCTGATTTGGCCTCTTCCACTGTCTTATGTCTACTTTCTCTCTCCATATTTATGTGTGTCCAAATGTATCCTTAACTTTCTGTCTATTCTCTCCATTTTACTCGGATCTTACCTGTTTTACCTTTGATGTGATTCTATTTTATCTTTTTTCCTCATCCTACAACTACCTCTACATTTTCCCTTCTTTCATTTCAGTACAGTCTTATTTGGCTTCATAACAGCTCCTAAGGGGGCCACAGTAGCTCAGTGGTGAGCACGATTGCTTCAGGAACTGACGAGCCAGAGGTAGCGGGTTCAAATCTATCTCGGGGTATCGGGAAGGGGATCTAGCCTTAAAAATAAATAAATAGATTCCCTTATCAGTCCCACAAGGGGAAATGTGGATTTCTCTGCATTTTAACCCATCCTATTGTATAGGAGCAGCGAGCTGCCAACATATGGCGCTCGGGGAGCTGTTAGGGGTTCAGTGTCTGGCTCAATGACAACTTTACATGCTTTCTGCAGGACCGGGGATCGAACCTGTAACCTTCTGATTGTCAGATGACCGCTCTACCCACTGAACTATGCCGCCCCTTTAATCCCCGAACCTCAATTTAATTCAATATCCACCCCACTGTGTGGGAACTTATCGTGACACGTAAAACGGGCCTCTCTCTCATTTAATAGCTCCTCTGTTTCTATCCCATTAAGTAAATAATTAAGCTTTGTTGTCTAAGATTATAGCTCACATAACTACCATTTTCTCTCTCTCTCTCTCTCGCTTTTGAGTGTTTGATAGTATCTTGAAGATGGTTGACTTTTTGGTACAAATAGCTTAATTTTTTTTTTTATGAAATGTTATATCTAGAAACCAAATCTCTTGTGGTATGGGTGTATGAAAGCATTTGCAACTGGATTTTCCATGTTTATTCTGTAAATATTGTAGGCAAAATTTCATGTTCAGGTTTGTTAGGGGTTTGCTGGGTTTGGTGTGTAAATATTTTGTCTAGGAGTTTAAGTTGTTTTGAGGTGTTTGTTGTGGCTGGATCGCCTTCCTCTGGTCAGAATCGTGACAGCTGACAGAAATCAAGCCAAGCCAACTAGGAAGCATGACATTAAGACGTTGTCAGCCTTCCCTTGTTCTGTAAAAGACTGTGCTCTGGCTGTAGCTGAAGTTGTTGGTCTCAGAAGTATTAAGTCTGCAGCTCGAATGAACAGCATGCATCATGGTGTATGGGTTCTTTGTATCAGTAACGCTGCTTACTGCTCTGGCTAAGAAGATACTGCTGCCTAATTTACCCCCATTTATTAGCCGTGACATACTCATTGGGGAATTGTCAAGATTCGGAAAGACTGTTTCCCTGGTTTTAAAAAAAAAAGTGGTAACGGGGTGTAAATTGCCCCTGCTACAGCATATGGTTTCTCACAGGTGACCTGTTCATATGGTTCTCAGTAATGGGGTTGAAGAACTGGAACTGATGTTCAAGCTGAGTGTTGAGGAGTTCGAATACACTCTATATGCTACGTCAGAGGCTGCAATATGTTTTGGATATGGTGAAGAGGGACATCTGATCAGAGCTTTCTCAGAAAAACTGTCCGGTCCCCCCAAGACAGCTGAGGGGTTGACATTAGGAGTACAGCCCCAGCCTAAAAATGACAAGCCAGGCCCAAACAGCAAGGGTGGGGTTTTGGACAAACAGGTGAATCAGGTTGAACAAGAGATTGACAATGGTGGGACTATAGCTGGGGGTCTCTTGGCTGATGATGAAGAGGCGGACATCAAGTGTGATGAGGCCAATTTCAGGATACCACAGTGCAAGAGGAAGTCCAAAAGTACTCTTGGTGATTGACTCGCAAAAAAGTGTCAGTTGGAAAAGACACAAGTAGATATCTTGATGCATGCTCAATGATTCAGGCATGGAAATCACAAAAAAGAGGTGACCTGTGTCACCTCTTTTTGTGACACGGGTAGGAAGCCAACCAAGCAGCAAACAACTGAGTCAGAGTCCAATCTGGAAGATGGTTCTAGGACTGATGATCACAGTGAGACCAAATCTGCTGCAACATCACATGGAGACAGAAAGAAAGTCTGGGTTTATGGAATAGAAGAGATACAGTGGTTCCTACGGAATAGACTGCTATGGGTTTCATATGTGGAGGACTACTTTTCCGACAATGACACGTTTCTGGATTCAATCTGCTCTCACATGAAGAGAAAAGCATCTGCCAAGTGAAAATTGAATTAGATTTAATTGAAAATGAAATGGAGGCTTTACTGGCCCAGAACTTTACAGATTGAAGAAAAATGCATTGAAACTCGGATGGGAATGCGGCGACGAGGCGAATGATGCGTGACATCCGACTATTTTTCTGTGGAGTTGATGTGATTCATTTACTTTTGAGTGGTTATTTCCTTGCTTGTGTCTTCGAAGATGGTTGACTCTATGTAAATGGTTTGTTGAATTTTTTTATGAATTGAAAGTTATTTTTAATTCACTCCTCACTCTCCCACTCTCGCTCATTCTCACTCTCTCTCTTTCTTTTTCCTTCTCAGATTTTTTTGAATGATGAAATGGTAAACTTGTTATAACGTGAAGTAAAAAACAAGTTTTTTTCAAAAGTCAAATTCTCTTTCTCTCTCTCTCTGTTGTGCCTGTGAATGGCATCTAACTTTATTTTCTTCTGTGGGGTTGACGTAATTAATTTGCCTCCGAGTGTTTATTTCATTGATTGTGTCTTGAAGATGATGGTTTTTTTTATATAAATACCTTATTGAGTTTTTTGATGAACCAGTAGTTATTGTTAGAATTCAAAATCAGATCTCTCTTTCTGTCTTTCACCTTCCCCCACTCTCTCCTGTTATCACAGGCAATCACAGCCAGAGACTCTATGGCTAAGTCTCTGTACAGTGCCTTGTTCGACTGGATTGTCCTGCGCATCAATCATGCACTCCTCAACAAGAAAGACATGGAGGAATCTGTTCCAGTGAGAAATACATACACACACATAGAAAACAGTCCTGAAAGAAATGAATAATAAATGACTATCTCACAACACAACTTTTCTTGGTCTGTATGGAATCTGCTTGCTACAGGGGCATCAGTCTCTCTGAGCTCAGAGCAGTGGATTGAAACATGAATATTCAAATTAAGATGCAATAATAAACCAACCTTACCCTTGAAAACAACTTCCATGACATAGCATGACATGCTGTACTGCTAATATACTTGATGTGAAAATTGTCACACATGCCTCATCTCATTGGTTTTACTTTTCGGTTCTTTTTAACTCTTCTTTTTGTTCTCCAGTGCTTGTCCATTGGTGTACTGGACATATTTGGCTTTGAGGACTTTGAGACCAATAGCTTTGAGCAGTTCTGTATCAACTATGCTAATGAGCAGCTGCAATATTACTTTAACCAGCACATATTCAAACTGGAGCAGGTGAGCTATATTACTCTGATACATTTTGTGAAAAAAGTCAGTGTTTTTTTTAAATCCCATATTTGTTGTGAATTTAGCATGAATCCCTATGATATCCCTAGTTGTTTTTGTCACCAGTATGTTTTTCTTGTTTTCCAGGAAGAATACCAGGCAGAGGGCATCACCTGGCATAACATTGACTACACAGATAATGTTGGTTGTATTCACCTAATCAGCAAGAAGCCCACTGGTCTGCTCTATCTGCTGGATGAGGAGAGCAAGTAAGAAAAATGAAAGTTTTATTTTTACATCATATAGTTTTGTTTCATCCTTTCCTCATTTGTAGTAATTTGTTGGTTTTTATTTTTTTTATTTTGAGTGGGAATATTGTAGCAAGGGCTTTCCATTTGTTACTGACTGCAGTGTGGGGACCATGTCTCCAGAGCTTTGCATAATAGCTGTTTTTGTTTGATGTGTTGGTGTTTATGTCATTTTTATTAAATGATTTTGCCTGAACATTACAATGAAGGGAGAAACAAAGATTAGTGAACTGTTTATTGAACCAGATTGAAAACAGTTGAGAACATTTGTTGATCTCTCTCTGTCCTCCTCTTCCTTATTTTCCACTTCTACCCTCAACCACCTCTTTCTATCTTTTTCTTTTCTTTCCAGTTTTCCCCATGCCACAGATAAAACCCTACTGGCCAAGTTTAAGCAGCAGCACCAAGGGAATAAATACTTTGTTCCCACACCGGTCATGGAACCTGCCTTTGTCATCCGCCACTTTGCTGGGAAGGTCAAGTATCAGCTCAAGGTAAGGAGGAACACTTGAGACTGTGCCAGGGTCAAAGAATTGTGGGAAAACTTAGATATTTTACAGCCATTACTGCAACTACATCTACTTAGATATCTTGCCCCAAAAAAGATCTAAGAGTCAAGTCAATTTTATTTGTATAGCTCACTATCACAAATTATCTCAGTGGAATTTTTGAACATTTTCTGTATTTGCGTCTATGTTTGTTGTCTGTGAACATCCCACTTGTTGTTTGAATCCATCAGGATTTCCGAGAGAAGAACACAGACCACATGCGCCCAGACATCGTAGCCCTATTGCGGAGCAGTGACCGAGCATATGTACGCCAGCTCATCGGCATGGACCCGGTGGCCATGTTTCGGTGGGGCATCCTGCGTGCCACTATTAGGGGCATGGCTGCCTTCAACGAGGCCGGTCGCCGATGGGCTGCCAAAACTGCAGGTACACTGTCGGTATAGTGTAACTATCCCAAATTTGTGTCAGATAACACTGGCAAGTAAGCCTTGGCATTTGCTATAGCCACACAGGTGGATTTTACCAAGACGATGCAAATAATGCATTAAAGGGGAGCTGGAGGTTCATACTGTCTGAAAGCCAGTTAAGATACTTTTGCTCTGGTTGACAGCTCATCTGAATTGTCATACTACAGCTGGTGCTGGTCAACAAGCACAATCCCTTTTGCTCATGTCACTTAAACCCAAAGCTGAGTTTCTTTTTTATTGCATAGCTGGTATTGAAGCAGCATATATTTTTTGCAAAACAGTTTTAGAAAATCATTTTGGAATGTGATATAAAAGTATGTGTTAATACCATAGATGGTTCTTTGAGTACAGTGTTTGCCACAGCTTCAGAGAATTAGTTTGCAAATTTCTTTCTTTGGTAATTAGTCTTTCAAACCAGGTCACTGAGGGTCATACAGGCCTGAAACCCAGGGCTTTGAGGAGATTTGTCCATTTTTTTCTCCAAGCCTAATTCTTTCAGACTATTTTGGTGCTTTAAGAAGTGGCCCATTGACGTAGGCAACTGTTTTAATGTAGATTAGTACGATTAAACAAATAGTTAGGCAGAAAACAAAACAAGAAAAATAATTGTAGTCATGTGGCCTTGATTATTCTTTTTCCTAATTGCAAACCTACTTTTGAGAAATGTGTTTTTGTTCCTGTCAACAGCTTGAGTTGCATATCTGTTTGTGTTTTGTGTAGATGTCATCCGCCCTATCTCAAGGACTCCATTAGGAGAGCTTCAAAGATCCAATGCCCCTGTAGAGCGAATTTACAAGTAAGAGTGGATATTTAAAAACACCAGTATCTCAGAGGGACTAATTAGCTTGGACGCCAAGGCATTGTGTGTGTGTGTGCGTGTGTGTGTGTGTGTGTATGTGTGTGTGTGTGTGTGTGTGCGTGTGCGCCTGCGTGTGTGCGCGCGCGTCTTCAAGGAAATAGCCAATAGAGGGATAGTACTCGACAAATGATTAAAATAATCCAGTAATTCAAGTAATTTCTTTCAATCTTGGGCAGTACAAGCCTTTTTCATGCTTCATACAATCATCAGTTGATTGGCAGCTGATGATTGCATGAAGCATTAAATAGACTTGTACTATCTGAGATTGAAAGAAATCACTTGAATTACTGGATTTTATATATAAAATGAGGAAAAACAATCAACTTTGGAATATGGTCTTCGCACTTTCTTGTTGTTTTTCTACTTGTGACAAATTTGACAGATGTCTTTGCCCTGAAGACAACCTACCACCATTTCTCTTAGATCACTCTCTGGCTCCCACAGCACCTATGGAGATAAACCTCAGAAGCTTGGCCTATTCACTCAATAATCATTACCCTAATACTCGGCACTTTAGTGCAAAATGTATTTATCATTTTCATTAGGATTAATAAATGTTCCGCCCTCTTGAACTGGGGATGTTTCAAACTATTGTGTGTGCAGCTTTCCCCTGTTGGTGCTCCATCCATGAGAAAATGTTCTGCTTGGAAGTTGGACTTTGGGCCTTTCACCCTGTCTCACAGGATGAGATGAGAGGGGATTCAACTGTGATTGACACATAAAATACAGTAATTGCATCCTGAGTTTTATGAACCTCCATGACTCTACCCTGACATGTGAATCCTCTCCCACCTTATCTAGTCTGCCCATAGTCATTGTTTTTCTCCATCTCTCTGTGACCCTGGTGTGCGGTTCTCTCTACCTTCCACAGACGAGCCTCTGTGCTCGATTTCTACTTTGATCATTCAGAGGAGCGCCCTCTAGAGGCCTTGGAAGACATCTTTGCTAGCTATGAGAGTAAGAAGTAAGTGAACAGGAGGACAGGAGAAGGGAATAAAGGCATGAGGTCAAGCAGGAGGGTTTTTTCTTACGGGTGATAGATACTGATTTGTTTCCTGTTTTGAGTTTGCTCACATTAAAAACAAAAGGCACATAATTGTAGCTCAACAGCTCTGAAGCTGATGAGTTGTCGAATAAACAGATGTTATTCATTAACGGCTTTAAGAGTTTCAGATGGTCTAGAATACACAAATGTGCTTCTGTAAATGTAATAGATGATTGGTGGCATCTTTTTCCATCACAGTTGTATATGAAGTTTTATTGATTTTTATCAAGTCCTTCAAATGAGGCCACCTTTAGACTTGCATAAAGTTCCTTCAATCAATACAATCACTGTAATATCTCTCTGTTAATAGAGGCATGATAATCTCTTCCTTTCCCCACATTTATTATTCTTACTTTAGAGCAAAAGAAAGTGTTTGGATTTGCCTGTTCTGATTATCTCCTCAGATTATTGACAAGGAGAGTTGGATATGCACATATGCATGCATACACAGAGGCATCTAGTAAAATAGAACAACATGTGAGCCTTCTCAGAATTGAACCAAACCAGGCAGAATATACTGAATGATGGCCTTTCAAAAACATAGCCTCCCATTTCTCATTGTCGGATCTGAAATGACTTTGTTGGATTTATCTTGAAGAATACAGTGATCATAAATTGGACACTTTCAACCTAGGCAACCTGGGGTTACATTAGTTTCAGAAAGTTTTCCAGACACCTTCACATTTTGCACACTTTGTGTTATGGATTTAAGTAGAATCGCCACTTTTTGCCAATCAATATTCTCTTAATAACCCATAATGACAAAGTGAAAAATGTTTGTCACATTTTTATGCAAATAATTAAAAACTGAAATCTCATCACAAATTTGCTTCAGGGGACTTTACAGCAATACAACACTCTTTCCTCAGACGCTTTTTGAGCTATGCAACTGGGTGGCATAGCTCAGTGGGTAGAACGGTCATCTGGCAATCGGAAGGTTACAGATTTCATCCCTAGTCCTACAGAATTGCATGTCGAGATGTCCTTGAGCAAGACATTGAAGGCCTTACTGCTCCCAGAGCGCCCTATGGTGGCAGCTCACTGCTCCTATACAATAGCATGGGTTAGAATGCAGAGAACTCGAAATTTCCCCTTGTGGGACTGATAACGGAATCTATGTAATATTTATTTTATTTAACAGAGAGAAAATAATAGAAGAAACCCTAAGGAGAGCAACAGAGGAGGGAGAGGAAAGCCATATTATTTGGTCAATGTATTTTTAGAATGAAATTTGTCCTCTGTATTTAACCCATCCTAGCAGCAGGCAGCTGCAACGCTCAGGGAGCAGTTAGGGGTTCAATGTCTTGCTCAAAGAAACTTTACCATACTTTCTGAAGGAGCCAGGGAATGATCCAGTGAGCTTCCAGTTTCTAGACAACCCACTCTACCTCTTTGGCCTTTCTTCCTCTCTCCTAAGATGAACAGATGTGCAATGGATGTTGTGTCTACACAATGTCAACAATGAACTAGGATAAGAGTACTTTCTTGAAACCCCTTTAGCAACAATTTCAACTTTGTTTTCTTGAGTATATAACTACAAGCTTTATACACTGTCGTCTTCAGTTCTCTACAGATGTTCCATGGGGTTCAAGTCTGGATTTTGGCTGGGCTATTCAGGGAGAGTCCAAGACTTGTCCCCAGGCCACTCCAGCGTTGTCTTGACTGTATGCTTAATACAGCTATGGAGCATGTTTTCTTTAAGGGCATCTGTATTTGGGTATATTCATCCCTCCCTCAATTCTGACCAGTCTTCCTGTCACTGAGAAACAACCCCATAGCATGGCCTTGCCACCACCATGCTTCACTGTAGGAATGGTGTTACCCAGAGCATGAACAGTGTTTGTCAGACAAAGTGCTTAGGGTTCTGCCTTGGATTTCAATTTGGTCTCATCAGACCAGAGAATCGTTTTCATGCTCTCAGAGTCCTTTAAATGCTGTTTAGCATGCCTTTCACTTCTGTCATACCACTCTACCATAAAGGCCTGAATGATGGAGTGCTGGTGAGATGGTTGTCCTTCTGGTAGTTTCTCCCTGGGAGTTATTGGCCACCCCCTTGACCAATGTCCTTCTTACCTGGTTACACAGTTTGGCTGGATGGATAACTCAAGGAAGAGTCATGGTGGTTACAAACTTCTTCCAGTCCAGTTCTCTGTGCTCCTGGGAATGCTCAAAGCTTTATAAATAGTGTTATACCCTTTCCCGGATCTATGCCTCACCACAATTTTATCACAGAAGTTTATAGAGCTCCTTAGACTTCATGGCTTGGTCTGACATGGCCTGACATGTAATCTGAATTGGGGGACCTAATATACATACATATGTGTGGGCCTTTCTAATCCATGTCCATTCAATAAAATGTTGTACAGGTAAGACTCCTATTACCTTCTAGTCACATTTCAGGGATATTGAAAGCAAACAGCATACACATGACCATAATTTGGATTGTGACAGGAAAGGGTTGGAATAATCATGTAAATGAGAGATTTCAGTTTTTGATTTTTAATGAATTTGCAAAAATGTTCAAAGACATAGTTTTACTTTGACATTATTGGCCATTGAGTACAGAATGATGGGCAAAAATGTCCATTTCCTCCATTCAAAATTAATTTGACAACTTAACAAAGTGTGCAAATACTTAAGAGGTCTCAATACTCTATGAAGCCACTGTATGTCACCTTGAAAAACTCAAGTCACGTTCAGATCTGCAAACAGTGAGACTTACTGAGGTTTGGTTTCTTTCATGTGGCCATTCACATATTACCCATTCCTCTCCTGCCCGACCTCCCTTTTTTAATGATCAGTGATGGGTAAGTATTGACCAGCATTGCATGGAATTTGGTCTGAGACCTCCAAGCCGCTCCACATTAACCTCACCAGGCCCAGTTTCCAATATAACCCCCTTCCCAAACAAGGAACCCTGACATCCAATAACACCAGTCCCCACTGAAGTACAAATCAAACAGCCTCCCCCTGGTAACAGACGGCAAACATACAGCCAGTAACAACCCCGGCATGGAGTCAAGATAGCCCACCATACTGAACGTCAGTTCAGTACTGCATGCTCACCATGACATTGGCAGGGTTGTCTGTGTGAATATTCCTCAACAACCACCGTGCACCAGTCTTACTGTCTGTGTCTGTGTTCCTCTCACTCTCTCTTTCACTTTTACCGTTCGTGGAGAGAACAAGGTAGCATGGTTGAGCGGTCTGTTGTGTTGGTGTCCTTTCTATATTTAAGTGTGAATAGCGAGAGAACCCAAAAGGTGTATTTTTTTCTCCATGAGGAGTAGGCCTGTGTTTATCGGAGTTGAAGTTCCTCTCAATGCTCTGGGCTCTCAACCATCCTGTTGTGTTTGTTCCTCACCTGTGTACCGGGATCTTTGGTGGCGGTCTGTTTTCATTTCTAGGTTGTCTGAACATTGGTGTTTCACACCTACGTTATCTTTTTTTTTTCCCCCCTTCCTTTCCTTCTTTTTACCTATTATTTGAAACATCCCAACATCCCCTCCCCCCTCATCTCTCTCTCTCTCTCCTACTCCTGCCCTCTGCTCCCTCCCTTCCCCTTTCCTCTCTATTGCTGTATATGTGTGATTAGGGATATGCATGCTCAGATCATCAGTTCCATAAAAGACTTGCAGCTGGATGGTGAGGACCCTCGCAGACTGCTGCAGTCCTGGGGTCGCCTCCGCTTTCCTCGACACGTCCTCCAGTGAGTCTGCCAGCAGACAGACCGAGCATCACCCCCCCAACCCCCACAACCTTTCCAGATCAGTCCAGTCTAATTGTGTTCTCATGAACTCTTGACAGCTCGGTAGAGCCCAGGGTGGCTTATTGGCATCTGTGTAGGCTATTGAGGACTTCTGTCGTCCATCTTGACCTAAAACAGACCAGTTTAACTCGGCCCAGCCCTCAATATATTTATAGCAGTTACCATTACATATTAAAAGCTTCAATTGAGGTAAAGTGTCATTGAAAGACCTATTGGAGGGCTATAAATGCACCCTTTGCACCGACGACAGATCAACAGAGTTGATGACCACATGTTCATAAACCAGAGTACAACTGAACCTTACATTGGGGTCACCGGGAAAAAAAGAGTCCCACAGAGGAATCCAGGTTGTTGTCATAAAATGAAAGACAAAAACCAGTAAAACCAGGAAGTGAAGCTTAAGATTATAACCAAGGGGGTAAGCAGTCAGTGGTAGCATTAGCATGCGATAACATTAAATAAGAAATAAATAAATGATTCCCTTATCAGTCCCACAAGGGGAAATTTGGATTTCTCTGCATTTTTGACCCATCCTATTGTATAGGAGCAGTGAGATGCCAACACATGGTGCTCGGGGAGCAGTTAGGGGTTCAGTGTCTTGCTCAAGGACACCTCAGCATGCTCTATGCGGGACCGGGGATCGATCCTGCAACCTTCCGATTGCCAGACGACCGCTCTACCCACTGAGCTATGCCATTGATAGTGATCTTAGTTGGTTGCTATTGCAAGATCACCATAAGACATTCAATTTAATTTTGTTTTTGAATATTTTAATTATCTTGGAGGCTGCAGTTATAATGCTTTGAGCGCATGTTTTAGTTGATGCATGGAAAAAATGGTTCACAGAGGGAATGTGCTGGCATGTGGTGCCTAGAGCATCTGTTTAAAGTTGGCCTGCATTGTGATTCAGCATGTTGCAGTGTACTGTAAGATGTGCAGTTTGAGACATGGCAGCCGTGGAATTAGAATCTAAACTGTAATGGAAGGCTCCTCATTTAGTCATGAAGGCAAGCGCATGAAAACACGAATCGGATATTTGTATGGAGGTGAGTGATTGGCTGGCTGGATTCCTACCTCCCCACTGGCTCCATTATCTCCCGCCATCATTTCTCTCCCCCTCATTCAAACACTACCTCTCTCCATCATTCGTCCCATCATTCTAGGTACAAACCTTCATCTCCTGACTGACCGACGACGCATGATGAATTTTCGCCCATGTTACTAACCATCTCTCAAATCCTCCACCCTCAGATATATTACCCTACCATTTTTAATTCAGCACACATTTCCTTTCCCGCTCCACAGAAAAAACAAGAGCACCAAGCAGAAGCAGATCATCCCTAAGGTAAATTTGGCAACTGTGAGATAAGCTCTTATTCTGAGAGACAAACTGATACTTTGATAGTACAATTATAATTACATTAACTTGCCCCTACTATGGTACTAAAATGTTTTTCAAGTTTCTGTTTTCTTCAGCATTTCTTTATAATTAAAAATGTCACACTGTTACAGTGTCACCAACAGCGGCGTAAAAACATCTCGGTGGTGGCCGAGTGTATACAAAGTATTATGCAAAGGGGTGACTGCAACCAAATGGTGTATTTAAACTTTTCTTCTCCCTGCAGCACTTGCTGGATTCCCGGTCCCTGAAGTTTATTGTTGGCCTGACGCTGCATGATCGCACCACCAAGTCTCTGCTCCACCTGCACAAGAAGAAGAAACCTCCCAGCATCAGTGCCCAGTTTCAGGTGACCTTACAGTAAAACCCCTCCATGGTATCTGAAGTTTAATGTTTAACAAACTTATGAAGAGAATCACAAAAGAGGTGAATCTGTTCAGCTGGATCAGAAATTCCTTTCAGAAACGTTTCTGAAATTAATTTCTGATCCAGCTGAACAGATTCACCTCTTTCGTGATTTCCCTACCTGGATTATTGAGCATGCATCAAGACATTATGACACAGTAAGTAATAAACCAAGCTGAAACTAGCCACTAGTCCATACAAAGGTTTGCTTAAAAAGATACGTTTTGAGAAGTTACTTAAAACTGTTTGAGTCTTTGAATTAATTTCATTCATTCTTTTTTTTAAATTCTAGATTCCCTTATCAGTCCCGCAAGGGGAAATTTGGATTTCTCTGCATTTTTGACCCAACCTTTTTTGTATAGGTGCAGTGAGCTGCCAACATATTTGCAGGAGCTAAACCTTGCAAATACCATCTTTAACTGAATTTGTTTTAGGTGGATATCCGAATTGTCATCAAGGAGACAAAAAGCAGGATTAGGAATATTAAAAATATCAAGTATATCTGCTAATGCTGAGTTTACATGACTCGACAACTGAGAAATAACAGGATAATCCCAAAACATGTGTAAGAATGTTCCTGGTGTAGTAGTGTTGCTTATATGACAGTTGTTATTTACTTGCAGTTTCATGAGGAATCTTTTATGAGGTGTGATATAAGCTCTGTGTATGGTTTTGAAATTAATTAGTTTGTGAACTAGGGTTTAGAAGTCACAGTTAAATTGTCCCATATTCTCCCCCAATCTAAAGTAATATTCATATTCCCCATCTCCCTGTTCCATATGGATTCAATTGGTAAAGCCTTGGCCCTGTGCTGTATCGGTGAACTATATATTAAAGAGACTGAGGATCTACCCAATAATGGTGTAGTCCATTGTATCATGGGATGTATTGGGAGAGGAGAATTCCAGGGAACTCCATATGTTTTTAAGGCAGATTTTTGTTGAAAGTAAACAAAATAAAAGGCTGCAGAGAGATAAAATCGTGTGCTTAAATCTAGCAGAGAACAACGACCTTGAGTGTCATATATAGCATCCAACGTATTCACTCCAAGCACTGACCAAGATGGTTGATAAAATGGATTTTTACCACATAATAACCTCGGGTTATGCCATAGTGGTGTGTTCCGACAGAATTTAGAGGGGATGCCCATCCATCGTTCTGCTTTCTTCCATACCTGTATCGAGTTTGCAATAATAGGCCCAGTATTGATTTTTTTCGTTCTGTTTGATACACCAGAAAATAGAATATCTTGCAGCTTGTGTGGTAGTATTTTAGCAGATTCAATCAACTTCCATGCAGTGGTAGACTGCGGGTCAACCCATTTGCTGATAGCTCTGATCTGAAAAGACCAGTACTAAAGTTCAAAGTTCAACCCCCTAACAGTTTTGGTCGCTGCAGTGTAGTCAGATTAATTCTAGACCGTCTCCCTTCCCAAGTAAAACTGGAGATCATGGTGTGGATGTCTTTCAAATAATTTGGAGGGGGGCAGAGTGGTAACATAAAGAAAATGAAATGGAGAAAGGGTAATATGTTCATTTTAACTGTATTAATTCTACCATGAGGAGAGATCTTTCGATTCCTCCACCTATGAATGTCTGATCTTATTTTACTTAGCATCGTGTTAAAATTTTCTTAATTGTATGCATATTTTTAGATATTGTAATGACCGGATATGTATGAAATGAAATTTTAGTCTAATATAGGAGGGAATAGGAGCATTTGTGCATATACTATTTAGATGCATAAGTGCTGACTTCGTCCAATTGATTTTGTAGCCGGATAGGCTGCTGAAATAATCAAATTCCTGAGAGGTGTCAAAGTTATCTTGGATCAAAATTATGTCATCTGCATATATAGGGATATAATATGATTCTGATGACCAATTGTCATGGGGGAGGCCGTAGACTGCCTGATGGCTTGTGCTAAAGGTTCCAGAGAAAGGCAAAATAACAGTGGCGAGAGTGGACACCCCTGTCTTGTGTCACACTGTAGGGTAAAAGGAGATGAGATTATATCCCCTGTTAGAACACTTGCCAAAGGTGAGTGGTAAAGTGCCTTGATCATTGCTATAAAGTATGTTTGAAGCCAAAACGTTATAATACTGTCCAGATGTATTTCCACTCTATCCTATCAAAGGCTTTCTCAGCGTCAAGTGAAAACACTGCACAGGGAGTTGGGTGTGTCTCTGCCATATCTATAATGTATAGCAGCTTTCTCATGTTATCAGATGCATAGCGTCCCTTGGCGAAATTAGTTTGGTCCTCATTGACTGGAGATTGAATAACTTTTTTTAGGCGCAGTGCCATTACTTTCGCATATATCTTAAGATCACTTGTAAGTAGGGACACTGGTCTAAAACTAGAGCATTCAAATGGATTGTTTACCTTTTTCTACAGTAATGTGATGAGTGCTTTTTTATCTCTATGGAAGGTTCCACTCTTGATCGCAAAATCGAACGAATCAAGCATGATTATGCCCACCATGTCCCAGAGTTCTACATAGAGCTCCCTCCGGTGAAGGACCATCCAAGCCTGGTGATTTGCCTTTATTGATACATTTCAAAGCTCTATATAGCTCAGCCAGCTCTAAACCAGCTTCCAGATCATTTTGGTCTGCTTGTTCAAGGCAGAGAAGCTCCAATTTGTCAAGAAAGTGTTTACAGCTTGTGTCATCATAAACATTTTCTGATTTATATAGATTTTCATAGAATTCTAAAATAGTGTTATTGATGGCCTCTAGATTGGTTGTAATTTTGCCATCAGGCTTATTTATCGCTGGGATGTGAGCTTTTGTTTCACAATCTTTAAGCATAAGTGCCAGCAAGTGACTAGGCCTCTCTGACTCAAAGTAGTATGTTTGTCTTGTTCTATGCAAGATAAATTCTGCCTTTGATACAGCCAGTGTCTTGTATTCATGCTTCAAAGATGTCAGCAGTTTAGACTGATCCTCTGAGAAGCTATGCTTTTTTACATTCTCTAATGATTTTATTTTGTTTTCAAGATTTGTGATCAGGGAAGCTTTGGTTTTTGCCAGGGCTGGGGAGAATGAAATACAGAAACCACGAATAAAGCCCTTTATGGCTTCCCATAGGATTTGTGTATTTGGACAATCCTTTGTGTTAATATCAAAAAAATATTTTAGTTGCTCTTTGAGTGAACTAAGAAATCTAGCATTAGTTAGCAAAGATGTGTTTAAACGCGACCTGGGGGGCTTTATCCTAATATTGGGCAGATCAATGTTACATAATAATGGAGTGTGATCAGAAAGTAGCCTTGGTAAAATGGTGATAGATGTATGTCCAGCAATCAAGTCTGGCCTCAGAAAAACAATCGATCCGGGAAAATGTCTTGTGTCTATTGGAGAAGAAAGTTTCATCCTTTAAAGTAGCATTCTGCATGCATCAGATATCAACAAGATTCAAATCTTTGATTAATGCATTCAATATGGTAGAATAAACATCAGCTATACCATTTGAATTAGATTTATCAAGAAATGGATTAAGGACTGCTTTGAAATTGCCTCTCACCACTAAAGAACAGTCATTTTGTTCTAATAATGTGTTTTCAATGCAGGAAAAACAATCTCTGTCAGTCCATTTGGGCAGTCTATGGATGCTAATGCCAATTTATGATTGTTTATACTAACACGGGTAAACACAAGTCTTCCATTTTCATCATTACCAGTGACACTTACATCACAGGACATTTTCCGGTTAAAAAGGTTATATACTCCCTTTGTCCTATTTCGGGTGCATGATGATATGATTAGTCTGTAATGTTTGTTTTGAAATCGTGACACATCACATTGTTTAAGGTGTGTTTCTTGGATCAGGGCAATGTCTATCCTCTTATGATGGAGATACTCCAGAACATGAGTTCACTTGATAGCAGAGTTTAAGCCATTCAAATTCAGTGATAATATATTCAAAGACTGCGTAGACATACTATACGCCTAAGATCTGTCTTAAAATATAAGCGTGTTAAAACAATATAACGTGTATGCGTGCGATCAACCTGTCTGTACAGATGTACTGCTGATATACTACAGATGTACAGTTCTAACAAGGAATATGAATATGTCTGCAATGAGTTAGCCTCTCCTCCATCATATACACGATGTGCCCGTTCAATGTCAATGCCTCGGTCGACCAATGAAGGGATCCACTTGGGGATGTT
>OMLC01079769.1:9226-34855 GCA_900302585.1 Regalecus glesne
CCCCCCCCCCCCTGCATGATCTCCAACACCACTAACTGGACTTCCTGCACCACCTCCAGTAGCAACCACTCCTTAGAACACCACATCCAACAGCACTACCTCCATTACCGGTCCCTGGAGCCCAGCCCCACTTTCAACCCAACCTGTGGTCGGGGAACCACGTTATCGTAAATGGTGCTCAGTGGCAGTAGTGGTAGTGGACCGAGTAGAAGAATGTAAAAGGGCATGTGGAGAACCACATCGACATTACAAACAAACATCACTTTCCAAGCCTATGTGTAGACTCAAAGCATGCTTTGTTTGTCATCTCAAAAGCCATCAGGGGCTCCAGTATTCTTCTCCGTATGAGGAAAACATATGAGCCCAACCATTAAGTACGAGGCGGATGACTGTGCAGTGAACACTGATATCTGTAAGGAGAGGACGTATTGCCTTTCAGTGCAAACATATGCACTCAATAGATTATAGTAGCTCCTACCCATGTACTGTAGACCTGAAGAAAGACATTTTGACAGAGATGGTGCAAGCCAGATGGTTTGGAGAGAGCCAAAAACAATTTTGTGTTAAATGGCAACAATTGGCAGTAGCAGAAGTAGTAGAGAAGGCCCCCGTTGCAGTGTCGGTGGACATTGGCGAGCCTTCTAAAGATTATGTCCAGTTTTGACGAAAGTATGTCATATACAGCGGGCTCGGGGGGGGGAGTATTATGGTCATCTATAAGAATAACCAATGTTGATTTCAGAGAAATTAATTGAATAAGCGCAAAGTGTTGAATGTAGACAGATGTACTCATCCTCACAAGACCGAAAGAGCAGATGGCAAAATACATTGTAAAAAAGAAAAAGATTCCACCTTGCAAACGCTTTGATGACTCAACTGTGTAAATATTTCTGGTGGTTTAGACATCCATGTTGAGAACCCCCAGGTCATAGGAACTTGAGAACTGGGTCGTGTTCTTGCTAACTATGGACATACTCGGCACATGACGGAGGCCACAAACAACAAGGGGTACACTCTGGACTTAATTATATTCAAGGGTCTGAACGTTTCCAAGGTTATGGTTACGGATGTTGCTCTCTGATCATGCCAGCATTTTCTTTGAAAATACTATCTCCTTGCACATAAATGTTCAAACGGAGGGAATAATAAAACAGCATTTCATTGAAAGCACCAGTAAAAAACGTACTCAGGTTTTCGACACCCTCCCTCTCTCGGGTCTCAGTCAATGAGGTTGTAGATCATTTTAATTCTAAAATTCCAAATATTATCAATGCAATTGCACCAACTATGGCAAAGGTAGTCTCTGGGAAGAAAAAGATCTCCATTAAGATGTGCCCAGTTGGTTAGAATAGAACGTGCTTGTAACACTGAACACAGGTGACCAAAAAAAAGGTTAGTTCATTATGACATCTATAAAGAGACTAGAGAGACTATATAGAGACTATATAGAGACTTTACATTTATCATTTGGAACTGAGAAATGCAAGGGGACCCTCCTTCTCAGAAATCATCGCCAAAATCAATAACAATGTACATGCCTTGTTTGCTACTGTCAACCGGCTAACAAACCCTCCTATGGAAGTAGCCTCTGAATGTCCATCTACCAGGGCCTGCAATTAAATTGCCTCCTTCTACAATGACAACATTCTGGAAATTAGACATGCAGTCAATGCCTCTCTCCTAGGTACATGGTATGTGTTGTCCCTTTTTCCCCACTTAAAATCAATTCAAGTAGTACGACCAAATTTGACCCCATCAACCATAACAGCTTGGAGAATATTATACATCTGAAATTCTCCTTCTGCTACCTTGATAATCTGCCAACAGGCTTTTAAAAAAAACTTTTTGCTTGCATGGCCTCAAACCTTTTACACATTTTCAGCATATCTCTGCTCACAGGCTCCTTCCATCAGGCCCTGAAAATTGCATCCATCAAGGCACTCTTAAAAAATAATATTCAAACACTTCACTAATGACTAAGATAAACCCATAATAAGCCTCCCGTTTCGGAGTGAAATAATTGAAACAGCCGTTTTCCAGCAGCTGAACAACTTCTTGGCAGTACACATCTGTTTTGATGTCTTCCAGTCAGGAGTTTGACCACATCACAGCACTAAGACTACTCTTCTTGTTAAGGTCTCCAATAACATCCACTTAAATACAAACAGTAGCAGAATCTCATTCCTGGTATTTATTGGATCTCAGTGCTGCATTTGACACCGTCGACCATAACAAATATGTAGAAAATGGGTGGAAATTTCTGGCACAGCACTAAACTTGTTTGAATCCCAATTAAGGCTAGAGACTACTTTGTGTCCATAGGAAATTAAGAATCAGAGTCGGCAAAAATGACCTGTGGAGTTCCTCAAGGCTCCATTCTGGGGCGAGTTCTGTTCAACGTCTATATGCCCCCCACTTGTTCAGATTACAGAAAACAACAAAACGTGTTATCATAATTATCCAGATGACATACATTTCAATAAATATATCACCAGGGGATTATAATCCTATACAAACACTGTGTGAGAGCATTGAGCAAATCACCAATTGTATCTCTGAGAATCTTCTTTGATTGAACAAACTGAAACAATTGTTGTGGAACCAAGTAAGAAAGATAAAAAGTTGGCACTCTCCTAAAATTGGTAAGGTTTAAAACCACGCCAAAAATCTTGGCTTGGTCATGGACTCAAACCTAACTTTCAATAGCCACATTAAGACAACTACAACATCAGCCTACTCTCACCTGAAGAAGATAACTTGACTTATGTCTCTGCAAGATTTGGAAAAACTTCTCCATGTATTTATATTCAGTCAACTCTACTACTGTAACAGCGCCGCTACAGGTCTCTACCACAAAGAAATAAAACTGCTGCAGCTGATCTTTATGCACACTCAATGATCATCTGGGTAAGGAAATCACAAAAAAATGAATCAATTCATCTAGATAAAATGCTTATTGAGAATCAGCTACAGCTGATTCAGAACACTGCTGCTAGATACCTTATTAAGACCACAAAAGTGGATCACATCACACCAGTTCTGAGGTCGTTCTACTGGCTTCCTGTCCATCAAAGAATAGATTTTATACTATTACTCTTGGCTTACAAAGCACTGAATGGATTAGAGCCAAAATATATTTTTGATCCACGACGCTGTGAACCACCCAGACTTCTCAGATCGTCTGAGACAAGTCTGCTTTCTTTCCCCAAAGTCAAAACTAAACATGGAGAGGCAAATTTCAGTTTTTACTGCACCACATATCTGGGACAAACTCCCAGATAACTGCAGGTCTCCTACAGCCTTTTACTGAATCAAATTTGAAGTTTGAGATTATCATCTTGAACTGCACTGTAACATAGATTGGATTTTTTGGTTTTAAAGGTCTTTTTATTGCCTTATGTTATTTTGCTATTTCTTCCAAATGTCTTTTTTTTATGTAAAGCACTTTGAATTGTCCTGTTGCTCGAAGGTGCTATACAAATATACTTCATTTGTAGCCCCAATAGCCGAGTGATGCAGAGGAGAAACACTTCAGAAGTCATTATTCCTGAAGAGAATTTTTGCCTGGAATGCGGTGATGCAAATCCACTTGGTGATCCAGTTTTCGTCACATAAAAAGCTAAAATAATCCTGTTTATTGGGTTATTACAGGTGAGTAGAGTCCTCCATCCTTTTCTACTTTTTTATCTGGTGCTCAGCATCTGTTGAACTTTTAGAGGAATTGCACAAGTCAATGAAAAGTTTGAGCCATTTCCTTCACAGATGTATCCACATCCTGCAAGTATTGCCCCTTGCATAGGATGACAAATATACCAGGAATGGCCTTCACATCTGCAATGGCTACATAAGTCTTGGTCTGCATTTCTGTTTCTATTTGAGTCTTTCAATTCAGGTATGGACTTAACACAGTTTTGCAGTTTTATACGGTATTGTGTTTTTATCGTTTCCTCTGTCTGGTCTCATTTTTCCTCTGTTCTTACTTTTCTTGTCAGACACACAATGCTCTAAGCAGGGGTTTTGAAGAGCAGTCATCTGGGATCTTACTGCTCAACAGGTAACTTCATGCATATTTACATTTTGAAGCCCTTACTGCACATGACTGCTAAATATGGTCATCCTCCACATGTGCCGGTTATGGACGTCTACAAGAAGGATGTTTTCAACATGACAGAGAGGTGCATTGGTATCTTCACTCTTCTCTAGTTTTAAGTTGTAAACCTAAACTATGGGTTACACTGGAAAAAAAAAACATATTTGAAAAGAAAATACTATTTAGATGTGCAGCGTGGGACATCCCTGAATTCCCCAGTCCTGTGGGATACATGGGGCAAGTCAATGTACAAGACTGGGAGTTTGTCTCTCTGGATAGGATCACTCATGCCTTTGCCCCAAGTTAGAATTAAATATTTTAACTTTTTTATTTGTTCTAGTGTGAGTAGTTGCATTCATAAAAAGGTGAATCACCTCATCTGGACACATTTTATTGAGAGAACAGACTGAAGAGAACATCTTCAGTCTGAGCTGACTGGAAGCATCCTCATCCTCGTAAACAATACGAAGGACAGCATAGCTCATTAGGTCCATTGGTCGTCTGGCAATTGTACAGATGCAGGTTCAATCCCCAGTCCTACGAAATACATGTTGAAGTGTTTTTTAGTGAGACATTGAGCCAGTAACTGCTGCCCATGGACCACATGGTGGCTGCTCACTGCTCCTAGACAGCAGGATGGGTTGAATGCAGAGAATAGCACATTTCCCCTCGTGGGAGCAATAGAGGAAAATTATCATCATCATTATTATCAGTATCTTTACTAATGACCAAAATCGATGTCACCTGTATGAGTAACGAAACTTTTCTCAATAAAACGTGTTCAGATGAACTGATTCACCTTTTCTGTGATTCCCATTACCTGGATTATTGGACATGCATCAAGAATAGTAGTTGCATCCTTTATTTAATGTTTTACTTGCTGTGGATATCAGTAGCCCTTTTGCTGTAGAACCGACTCATGATTTTAGGCTCTTTAGATTGGATAACATACCCAGAAATCAGATGTTGTAAACACTGAATGGGCAAAAATGCATCGTCCCACAGAGCCAGCAGAAGTAGCTGAAGTAGTTTATGAGGAGGGGGATGTTTGCCTTCAGCTCAGACTGAAGAAGTCACCTGGTGAGTGACGAAACGTTTCTGAAATAAACTTCTGATCCAGCTGAACAGATTCACCTCTTTTTGTGGGTTCCCTACCTGGATTATTGAGCATGCATCAAGACATAGTGCTTTCATTACAAATGATATGTACATTGATGAAATTCGAACATGTAGGAGAAACAGACTTTTTCCCTACTCTAAATTAAATAATAATAATAATAATAATAATGATTCCCTTATCAGGCCCACGAGGGGGAATTTGGATTTCTGTGCATTTTTGACCCAACCTATTGTATAGGAGCAGTGAGCTGCCAACATATGGCGCTCGGGGAGTAATCCTGAAACCTTCCAATTGCCAGACAACCGCTCTACCCACTGAGCTATGCCACCTCGTGATATTGATTATGTTCTAGATCAAGGGTACTCAAGTAAAAATCTTAAAGGTCCACAAAGAACTTTAAAAAAAAAACAAGAGTAAATTTATTTAAGGTTACTCAAGCTTTTAAACAATCAATTTACATATGAACTATAAATCATAATTTCCCCCATTTCCTCCATCCCCCAACCACTTCGCAAACCCATCTACCACAGGTAAAGCAAACCATCTCTTGAATCAGAAGTCCAGATAGGTCCAGAATTATCCTCCATTGTGTCAAACATTGTTGCTTAATGAGAGAGGTGGCGCCTTTGGTCTCTTGCAGGACTGTGTTGCTTGTTCTTCACCATGTTCACGGTAGAGAACACAGACTCACAGCTCTCGGTTGAGCCAAACACTGTGGGAGTGTGATGGGCCATCTTATGCAGGAGGGAGATTAGCTGCAGTGACCATCTCTGTCCCCAGGGTGAGAGCATCAGTCAGCCTCGCTCAGTGCAAGGTTTACCTGCAGGTCAGTCACGTCTTGGCAGAGAAGGAGTAGTGGCCCATGTGAAGACTTGTGACTCTGCACAGAACCCTCTGACTTTTCTGAGCGGAAATCTCTTCAAGTGGACAGCAGGAGTTGTTCTCCTAATGGGAAGTCATCAAAGTGAAATTTGACATTCTCAATTAGCTTTTCCAGGAAGTCAGCATGATTCTGAGGACATTGTTCTCCTGTG
Source organism: Regalecus glesne (assembly GCA_900302585.1). NCBI lineage: Eukaryota > Metazoa > Chordata > Actinopteri > Lampriformes > Regalecidae > Regalecus > Regalecus glesne. The sequence goes on from OMLC01079769.1 coordinate 15,471, forward strand.
GTCTGTTCCAGAAGTTAAAGGAAGTGGAGCAGTTCCTCCTGAAGGTAAAGGATAGAGAGGAATAAGGAGCGCTGCTTAAAAGGGTATGATGACGTATCAAAGCGGTGTTCACTGGAACCTAGGGAACCTGTGTGGTCCAGAAGATGGAAAGCCTCATTTGTAGATCACTTCTGAACACCTCTGGTCTCCTCTCGAAGGCATGCACTGCTGACATTAACTCACACACGATGATGTTCTTGTCCTGTGGCCTGACATTTAGGTCACTGCAATTAGATGTGATATCAGCCGAAAATACAACAGCTACCATCTTTTCTTCAGTTTCCATGAATTCCGTGAACTGTTTTCTTTTGCTCCGCGACCCGGCCCCGGATAAGCGCTTGACGATAGATGGATGGATGGATGTTTTCTTTTGCACTCTTGCTCTGACAGAAAGACTTGCAGCTCTTATGGCCCCAAAACACTGCAGGACCTTGCCCTTGCTCAGCCATCTGACATGGTTGTGCAGGAGGAAATCATCAACAGCTGCACTGACCTCTGTCAGGAATGTAGACAACAAGAGATGCTGTAGTGAGAACGATGCTCTCAAAAGTTTGAGTCTGATCACTGCTGCCATGATTTCAGGGTGCACTACTCGAAGGCTTGCACAAAGGGCAGACTGGTGGGAAGTGCAGTGGTAAGTTATCAGGTTAGAGTGGTGATCTTTCACATGCTGAACCAGTCTTCTCTCTCCCAATCAAGGCTGGAGCTCCATCAATAGCAATTGAGAACACTTTCTTCAAATTCATCCTGATTCATATTTCCCTTCCTTGGTTTGTCAGCCTCAACACATCTTCAAGAAACTTCCCCCTGACCTCATCATAAACCCGGGAAACGCCAACTGAAAACTCTTTTTTTTGCCTTAACCTACAATTGGTTGTCTTTAAATTGAGAGATTCGCTACGTGTAGCGCATGGTGGTTGAGTTTCTGTCTCAATTAATTTACCAACCAGCGTTTTGCCGACGAGCATAGCAGACGAATGCAAACTGTTTTCTTTCTCTCACGCGTCATTTAACTTGCTGAACGATATCTTCTTTCTCTTTTACTGTGTATGTGACATGGGAGGAGCCTGGGGGACTTAGGCTGGATGCCCTTCCTGGCGCCCCATGGTGGGTTGGGCCTGCGATGACTGGTTCATCATTTCCTGCTGTGCACGCTCTGCAGCTGAGCAACTGCAGCCTCTTCAAAGTTAATCATATTTTTCCACATATCTTGCGATTCTATTATAATTCTGTTATCTTCGCTGTGATGTATTCTGTAAATTTTGTTTTATTCTGTATACACAACCTCTATTTTATGTTTATTCATCTTGGAAGTGAGATCCCTCCTCTTTTGCTCTCCCTGAAGTTTCTTCCTATCTTTCTCCCTGTTAAAGATTTTTAAGGGAGTTGTTCCTTATCTGATGTGAGGGTCTAAGGACAGGATGTTGTGTTAGCGTAAAGTCCACTGAGGCAAAGTTTTAATTTGTGATAATGGGCTCTACAAATCAAATTGTCTTGACAAAACACATTTAAGTACATAAGTAAGTAAAAGTCTATAAAGCACGTTTCAAAACACATGGTTAAAAGTGCTTTGCATACGGTCATGAAAAATAAAATAAAATAGATAACATAAAATCAAAATTGACCGTGACACAGAAACAGACCTGATTAAAATGAGTATATTAAAAGAGTAAAAGCATTAATTTACTTATGAAGTGACTTTAGATTACTTTTGAGTTACTTTCCTATGAGAGCTTTTGTTATAAGATGCTGAATTTCAAGTCCTTTTGGCGGTGATGTGAATGTGGACCACCCTCTCAAGTAACACTACTTATTTGCAGGCCTTCATTATTGGCCAGCTGCATTCTACATGGAAGGTGAAAAAGGAGATGGCAATCATCTATTTTGACAATAAAGGGCAGCTTGACGATGTTATATCATTTCACTTGGACTCATGAAGACAACAACAAATTCTAGACAGCTGTCAGATGAAGTTGCTTTTGTTTTCAATGTACTTTTGCCTGAGGTAAAATATGTCAGTGTTTCATCCCAACCGAGTACTGTAAATGATTTCACATCAAATATCTTACATTTGTAGTCTTAAATAATCTAGTTAAAAAAATAACAATACACATCTGCAAACATCAATTGCGAAATATTTGTATCACAATTATCTAACTTTCACAAGACATGGATGTGTAAACTTGGGGGTGATATACACAAGGCACAACTTCACTAATTGCAAGATGTAATTATGAACCATTTTCTAACCTGTAATGTCAATCATTCTGCTATAGACCACTGTCCTCAGCCTTGCAGAAGTGCACTGCCTGTCGATTCAAACTGCCAAGTAAAGGTACAAACAGGAACCACAATTAGAACCATAGTCAAATGAGGGCCTAGAGGGTGATAATGATGTTATGAAGTACAATATGTACAATGCCATTTCATTAATGACCTACTGTTTTCTTTTTTTGACAGTGGATTGAAACCATTTGGCCCCAATCTCCACCAAAACTTGAGTGAGGAGGCAATGGATAAAAAAGTCACATTATCTTGTCAGTGTATTCTTTCAACAAATCTTATTCTACCTTTTTTTTTCTCTGCACTTAACCCATCCTATCGTATAGACGTGGGCAGCGCCCAGGGACCAACTCCAGTTATTTTTCCTATTGCCTTGCTCAGGGTCACAAGCAGTAGTACTAACCCTATCATGCATGTCTTTTTAATGGTGGGGGGAAATCAGAGCACCCAGAGCAAAGCGACAGACACTGGGAGAACATGAAAACTCCACATAGAAAGGACATGGGATGGGATTTGAACCAAGAAACTTCTCACTGTGAGGCAACAGTGCTAACCACTGCGCCACCACACTGCCTTTTTTTAAGGAAATGCTTAACATTTTTAAAGAAAAAAATGGAATGTCCTCAAATCTAAAGATCTTTTTCAACAGACTGTAAATTTTTACTTTATTAGTTGCAATAAATTCTTTGAGATAGTCTCCATTTATGGTCTTTTAAATTTCTTCTACATTTATTCCTCCCTGGAGTTGAGGAAGGAAGAGGATGGGTAGCTATTAAAAACCATGAACATTCATCATTCAGCTTAACCAGCTAGCTCCAATTTTGTACTGCAATACCTAGGATTCATTATTGTCCTCCTTTACATAAATGCTCTCAATTTCTCTTAAAAGTGATAAATAAATGTGATTATTATATAAATTGATGCAAGTCTATTCACCACCAGTAATGATCATAATCTCGTTTATAGGACCAGTGCATATTAATGAATGCCTGATTTTCATCTACTGTCCCAGCAGTTAGGGGTTCAGTGTCTTACTCAAGGAAACTTTAAAACACTTTCTAAAGGAACAGGGGATCAAACCACCAATCTTCTGATCACTAGATGACTGCCCTACTTCCTGAGCTATGCCCCCCATTAGCAGTCAACATGGAATGAATCACATCAGCATATTATCTACAGTATATATTTGTGGTATCTATTCACTTGTAAAGTCAGCCGTTACCACAGGTTTTTTTTAGCTCTAGTCAAAGGATTTAAACAGGTACACTGATTGCAGAACCAAGGCTAAGGTTATTTTACAATAACCATCACAAGACTTTTATTGTTGGCCTGCTGTATCATCATAACCTCGTTTTTTGAATTGAAGGAAACATAAAGCGACTAGGTCTACAAATCAATGCAAATCCTATAGTATAGGTCTGAACCATCCGGTACAAATGGCTGGAGTGCGAGTTGTCTGTGCACCTCCCCTCTTATAAAAAGGTCCGTTTTATGTGTCACCATTAGTCCACCATTGTGGGGGTGGACACGGACTTGGGTGGAGCTTGGGGGATAAAGGCCGGACGCCCTTCATGCTGCTCGTTTTGATAATTGTACCCCATACTAGATTTCCCCCTTAAGCCAGTTTTCCCTGCAGATCCCATGCTGTTGAGTATGGTGAGAGGGGACAGTGTTGGTGGGCTCCTCCTGAAGTCCACTGTCATCCCCACAATTTTGAGCGTATTCAGCTCCAGATGGTTGTGGCCACACCAGAGGGCCAGCTGTTCAACCTCTCATCTGTATGACACATACTGGTCACCATCCCGGATAAGGCCAATGAGGGATTTATTCAGAAGCTGGCCTTCAGTGTTGTACCATCTATAATGATTATAATCAAGGTATTCAATTCAGGCTTTAAAAAAAAAAATCTAGAGGTCCTTATCAGTCCCACAATGGGAAATTTGCAATTAGCCGCATTTAACCCAACCTATTGTATAGGAGCAGTGAGCTGCCACTATGTGGCACTTGAGGAGCAGTTAGGGGTTTGGTGTCTTGCTCAAAGACTGCTTGACATACTTTCTGCAGGACCAGTGATCGAGCCTGCAACCTCCCGATTGCCAGATGACCACACTACCCACTGAGCTATCCTGCCCCAGTCTAAGGTTATTGCTGGATCTGAGCTCCGGCAGTTAGGGCTGTTCCTACACTAGAGTGATCAAGGATTCTGATCACTTGGTTTTTCCCTGTCAGAAATAAATGGATCCAGAGGATCAGACATGGATTGACATGCATTTGGAGGAATTTTTGTCCCATCAGGTGGGGATACACAGTGTTAAAAGAGCTTGAGGATTACTCCCTATATTGTGGGGGTGGACATGGACTGTGTTTGTGGGATTAAGGCTGGATGTTCTTCCTGATACCCTGCAGTGAGTTTGAACCCACATCTGGCTCATCAGATCCTGAAGCACACGCTCTAGCACTGAGCTACCGACAAGCCCCCCCCCGCAAAGAAAGTGAATACCAATAAAAAAATCATAGCTATATATCACTCACTGCAACATGCAACAATGCAGCAAAAGTACTGAAAGCATTCAGAGTCATGTTGACGCATTGTGTCTGGATTGTGTTATATCTCATCAGGTCCAAATTAATGACAGAGCCGAAAGTGAGAAATAGACGTACACACAGTTATTAGAGCCACATCTCTCGCCATCTCGGCAACATATGATGTCCTGTGGAAATCTATTATTGGCTGATAAGTCTGACCAGTCTGACAAGTTTTTCCGCCCAGTGGAAACTAATGAAAAAGAAGAAAAAAACAGCCATACACACACACACACACACACGTGTTCATGCAATGTTGACTGGTAACCCATTCTCTGCATTCCAATATAGATTTAATTTCATGTTTCATCAAAAATAAAGTCACACCCTGGTCCATACATTTCCCATTAAAGCATTTCAGAAGTTCCAAATTGTTTGTGGTTGAAAAGGTTCACGTTCAACATATTGTTTAAGGAAAGCCATTAACAGCTGCAGGCTCCAGGTTGGCTATGGGAACTAAAATGCTTATGTAGGAACTAAAGTTTAAGGAGATGTTTCAAAGTAAAAGAATATCAGTGGAACACACCTTCCCTTCTGATTGGCTGTTGCTCGATTCTGTCACTGCCCATTTGCATAATGTTGCTCTAAATTTTTCGCCACAGTCACAGAGATTCTCCCTTTTCAAAGAAACAAGGCCATATTCATTCCTTCATATTATTTTTCCCTACAAAAATAAAATCAGTTTAAGGCTTGCTGTTCATTTCTTTCCCTGGGTGCTGCAGCTCCCCTCTGTCCCTACACAACTGGATGGGTTAAATACAGAAAACAGATTTCATTGTAAAAATGAAATTTGTTGTCAAGAATGCAATGAGAAAATAAAGTGGTTTTCCTCATTTCTTCTTCTGTCTTTCTTTCAATGATAATATAGTAAAAAACTACAGGCACGGACTCAAGTCCATGATACTGGGATAGCATCCAGCGCTTTACCTGTGCCATCCATAGGGTCAGTGCTGCATCAGGAAGGGCATCCCATATCAAATTTTGCCAGATCATCATGCAGTTTGATAAGATCCACAGTGGTGACCCCTGAAAAACAGGAAACAAGAAAGGAGAGGAAGGTAGTAAAAACAAATCCTTCCTTTGTTTCACTTTGGCGAGACAAAACTACACCCGTCTTTCATGTCATCTGTATCTCATGAGACACTTGTTCAATTCAGAATAGATTTTAAGATTATTCTGTTTACTTGGGCTAACCCACTCCTAGATTGCAGACCTTCAAATCCTCTATTCCACCTCCAGGTCCCCCAGGTGAGCTGACTTGGGACTCCTGGCTGTCCTCCAATCTAAATTTAAGCTTAGGGGTGACCGCATCTTTGTGGCTGCTGCCTCAATACTGTGGAGGAGCATTCCCCTCCTTACCAGACCAGAATTGACTCTGGCTCAAAACCTACTTTTCTTCATAAGCATTTGGATCCTCCTGATGTGGCTGATTTCTGGCTTGTGCCTATGCCCATGTGTTGCTTATTCATTGTATGAGCTTTGTCCCTTGTTCTCCATGTTAATGTTTCTTGTATTTGTGCTCTAGCTACCTGCTCTGGTCTGTGCAACACTTTGGTCAGCAAGAGTTGTTTTTAAATGTGATTTATAAATAAATTTGACTTAATATCATTTGACTCCCATATTCAGGAACTCCGGTAAATTGTTGTTGGCAGTATTGGAGTTCCTTCCAAGGGATGTTGTTCTCACAGAACAAAATATTTTTCTACTTTACCAGTGCTTGCATTCAACCGCCCTCCTCCGCTTTGTAATGTGTACGTGATCCCTCATAAGGAACAGCATCGTGGCCGTTTGAATTCGATCATGTGATTGGTGGATTTTCTTTATATCATACAGATGAAGGCACTGTGACTGGCTGGTTTTTCAGACAGAATGGCTCTGCATAGCCTTCCGTTCTCAGGGCCTTCTTTGTTAGTGTTTCTAAGCGTCACATTCTAAGCTGTTGGTCTCCTCTGATTTAAACTCTCTCTGGTGTATGGTCTACCAGTATTACATGACAGCTGTTAGCACAATGAGGCCAAAAAAAAGCCCTTACAGTTGCAAGCCAAATGTATTATTAACACATATTCCATGCAAACTATCCGGCACATTTACAGACAGTAGATGCTATGCAGATTTATGTTTGCCTTGCGCCTGTCATTTCCTTGGAGGCAGGGCTGACCACTAAGCTCCCCCTGGACCGCAAAAAAATAATAGCTGTTTCTCCACCTTATTAGAGGAAAACCATTTTTCACCATTTACTTCAGTTTATGGACATTTGAACTTTTCACACTTCCTCATCTAACATATGACACAATAACTACCCTGTTAAACACTTTGTTTCAGTAATCCATTTAATGAGGTGGATTTGCTGGCCATGGGGCTGAGCACTTACAGCCAGCACTCAGAGCCAGAGCAGTGAGTAAATTACTCAAGTCAAGTGCAACCTGTAACCTACTGGAAGCAACAGCTGATATCCATCAACTATAAAAGGTGCCCCTGCTCTACAAAACCAGCAAATACCCTTTTTCCCATGGAAAAGATGGGTCTGTAGGAGCGCTGGCAGCTGAGAACAGCGCAGTGCTCTGAGACTCGCTTGAGCTCCAGGCTTGATGCCGCTGTTGTGGCAGCTTTAGATGAAGATGAAAAGAAGCTTTATTCTTGATTCTAGTCTGCAAGTCCCAGTGTGTGGAGGCCTTCAATCAGTCATCTAACTTTCAGATTAAACATGTAGTTTACATATAAGCAACATTAACATTAAGCTCAGTGGTAGAGCATGTGCTGCATGAAATGATGAGCCAGATGTTGTGAGTTTGATCCCACCACAGGGGGTCGGGAAGAGCATCTGCCCTTGATTCCCCGTGCTCAATCAAAGTTCATGTCCACCCCTGCAACATTGGGCCATATCAAGACATGCAAGAGTGGACCTCTCAAATGGACCATTCACATGTAGGCAATACAAGCCTAACAATTTAATCCTATCCTGCCTGACTTGATCTCTGCTTGAAACAGCTGTTGTGGCCTAGGCTCTTTACAGGTCATTAATTTTAGAGCATTTCATTATGTCCCCATCAAGGGGCTTTCAGTTTCGATTCCCCTCCCCTTTTCTTTTTATTGCTCTTTTTAGTACTCTCGGCAGCATTGTGGCCAAGTGGTTAGCACTGTTGCCTCACAACGAGAAGGTCCTGGGTTCAAATCCCAGGCTGTCCCAGGTTTTGTCTATGTGGAGTTTACATGATCTCCCCATGCCTGCGTGGGTTTCCTCTGAAGTATCTGGCTTCCTCCCACCATCATAAGAAATAAAAAAAGGAAAATAAACCGATTCCCTTATCAGTCCCGCAAGGGGAAATTTGGATTTCTCTGCATTTTAACCCATCCTATTGTATAGGATCAATGAGCTGCCAACATATGGCACTCAGGGAGCAGTTAGGGGTTCAGTGTCTTGCTCAAGTACACCTCGACATGCTTGCTGCAGGACCGGGGATCGGACCTAGACATGTGTGTTAGGGTTAATACTCCTGGCTGTGCCCAAGGCAGTAGGAAAAAGAACTGGGGTTGGTCTCCAGGCACTGCAGCTGCTCCCTGCTCCTCTACAATAGGATGCGTTACATGCAGAAGATAAAATGCATTGTGACCTACAAGGACCAAATAAAGTGGCTTTCTTCTTCCTATTCTGTCAACAACGGGGCTGGCAGCATATTACACCCATGCTGTCTTGGTTACAACCAGGTGTGACAGATACTGAGGATGTTCAACCAATCAAGTTCTATGACAAGCAAGAGATAAACCAACAGTAACTCCCCCCATCCCTGCTCAGTTCTAACTGAAAACTGACCGGCTTCATCTGTCTGTCATTAAAATCTATAGGATCCCCACTGTACATATTTTATATCACATTTTGGGACACAGCTCTGGGCAAGGGAAATCATTTATAAAGCAGGGAGTCCATCAGGAATCCTTCTGATTTTACAATAGCTGGTCTTGGCATGCACACAATCACATAGCTATAAACACACACACACACACACACACACAACAGTCACACATGTCGTCCCACAGAAGGTTAGGTGAAGAGTGCTTTGTGGCTAGACTAGGGAGTGGGAGGTTTTGTGTCTCTTGTCTTTCAAGAAGAATTATAAGGGACAGGTCATGCCATAAATTCTCACACCGTCTTACAAGTTGTCTGCTAAATGTGTTTGATGTGTTCATATTTTCAGTCATTATCAAACACAAGTCAATGTGCTGTAGGTGTTCCTATGCGGACATGAAAGACTAAACAAATACACATGAGAGACAAACTGATATTAGCGGGGTGTTTGCCAAAGAAGTATTGTAACATTTGGGGAAAGTTAAGCGGGGGTCTTACTTTTTATGCACTGCTCTGAAACAAAGGCATCCTGATGCAGTTGGAACTTAAGTTACTTTCATACCCACACATATGTTGAAAATTGGTTTTAAGTTTTTTTTTTCTCCTCACATACTGAAAAGTTATTGCCTCCCATATGTGCTGGTACATGTATATTCACAGCTGTGTCTTGCCTTGTATTTATGTATATGTAGTATTTGCTTGTGTGCACATGTGTGTGTGTGTATCTCTGTACATATTTTTACTTGGCATCTATGCCACAGAATAAATGACTAATTATTACATTATATGCATCCAAAAAAATTACACACAGCAGAATCACAGCTCCCTCAAAGCTATCATCAAGGTGAATGGCAGATAATATATCTGAATTTTGAGATGCCAACTTCTAAATATTTCTACTTTTTTATGAGTTATTTCTCTCTTGGGAAATAATGATGAAACAGAGAGTGGAAAGGAGCAAAGCCAACGCAAACTGAAAAGGAAAGAATTATAGGGTTATTTCCAGCAACCTATAAAGTGAAGACGTTTGTACCTGAATCTAATTATATGTTTCCCAACACTACCAGTGAGGCCACAGTAAACTGCCAAAATAAAGATAATGTGAATTTAAAATGCCTTATTGTGGCATGGGGGTTATCGTGAGCAGCCAGAACAGATGAACCTTAGAACAACTCTTTTGGAGGAATGCAGCTTCATTCTTCTGCAAGAAACACCCTCATTTGGTGTTTTGATGATGGCGGTGTGAAAAGATGCCTCAGGGTTTGCCCCCTTCTTGCTCGTTTGGGTTGATATTTTGTGAATGGCATGGTTATAACATATGGTTTACATCAGACCCTGTGGATGGAAATATTTTCATCCAGCTTTTCAAAATGTTCATTTCATTGTGATAGACTTACAGTGACCCTGCCCTGAAGAGCAAATCACAAGAAAGAGGGAAACACAACAGCAACTCACAATATAACACCAGCCACCAAATTAACAACTACAAGGAGAGTGGGCTTTTTTTCAGAGCATCAGGCCTTCAAAAGAACGGGTATTTGTTTTCAGGAGAAGATAAGATATTCCTTAGCAGTCCCACAGGGGGAATCTGCAGTTATAAAGCAACAAAGTGGAGAGCAGAAGAGCAATAAAACTTTTTATTAATGAATAAATAAACCATACAACCTGTCAGACAAATGAGTTCAGTCCAACTGGACAATTTTTGGATTATTGGGGTTTTGGTATAATGGGCCATCACAACAAAAGCATGACACCATATCACTTCATATGTATACCCTTTATAAGAGTAATGTGATAATTTCTAAGGCTAAATCATCAGTGGTGCTCATGTACATGTGAGAGCAGCAGCAGCAGCAGAAAGTGTCACTAGGGATCAAGTATGACGGTCCTCCTCCTATGTCCTTGCTGGCAGATGCCTACACATCACAGCTTAAGCAGCTTCTACATGGAGAGGCAGATGTGCCTGCAGCCAGCACACGGTCCTTGGCGGAGGGTGGCCAGAGTCCAATGGCATGGAGAACCAAGACGCTTGGGGACCACATTTTGTTGTAGTCTTCATCCAGCTTCATCATGGGGCTCCCTTAACTGATGGTGTCCAACAAGGTGTTGGTGGGTTATCGCCCGTTGAGGCCCCTATGACCTTGAAACCAAAGCTCACAGTCACAGTTTCAGTAATGGAAGCTTTGAACATAGCCCACTCAGGTTCAATGTCCCCAACCTCCACAGGGATCCCAGAAAAGCTCTGCTGGAGGTGAAAGTTGAAGGTCTGCCTTCCAGAAGCCTGCTCCAGGCATCCCCAGTTCATCTGCACTATACGTTTGGGTTTACTTGGTTTGTCCTGAGGCTTCCCTCTCCACCTGACCCAACTCACTACCAGATGGTGGTCAGTTGACGGCTCCGCTCCTCTCTTCACCCGAGTGTCCAAAAATGTGTGGCCTTAAATCAGATGATACGATGACAAAATCTATCATTGACCTATGGCCTAAGGTGCTCTAGTACCATGTACACTTACGAGCATCCTTACGTTCCAACATGGTGTTTGTTGTGGACAATGTTATGACCCCACTGGTTCTTCCTGTAGGTGGTGGGTCTACAGGATGGAGAAGTGTCCACGGCGTTTTTGGGGGCTGAGCCTGGCCAGACTCCTTGGTAAACTCTGTCACCAGGGGCTCGCTGACGAGCCCCCCTTCTGGGCCTGGCTCCAGATGAGGGCCCCGGGTTTCCCCCGGGCAAGGTATCGTCACTTCTTCCTGGATCTTTCATGGGATCTTCTTGAACCATTCTTAGTCTGGTCCCTCACCTGAGACCAATTTGCTATGGGAGACCATGGAGCACTAGGCTCCAGACAACACAGCTCTCAGGTTCATAGAGACACTCAAACCTCTCCACCACCATCAGGTGATGGTTCCTCGGAGAGGAATAAAAGGATATCTATTTATTGTTTACACCAAAATCTGTGACCTGACAGATTATGTGACCCTGCACTTAAAACGTGCTATCCAGGCCATCGCCACAGATGCTGATCCAAATATAACCAGCCCAAAGCCAGAGACTATTCTTCTCCAGCAGGATACCTATTCTTAACCATTTCAATGTTATGCCAAAAGTGCCATAGCCTGTCTAAAATAGTATATATTAATCTGATGAATCACAGATTTCAGTGTAACACCAGACTCAGCCAGAGTGAACACCAGAGAATTTGTATTTTGAGTGCAAAACAGTTCCAATCAACAATGATCCTCGTCGACAGGCACTCGATTTCTCCGGTGCGAGTTAATGTCGTGTTCTCCAATATGTGGTTATGTTTTCTCTTTTTATTAATCTGATATGCAATTATCATTACGTTTTATATGGTATTTTGTTTTGCTATTTGCTGTATTGTTTAGTAAGTTTTCATGTTTTCCTATTAGTAGTTGTGTTTTGCACTTCAGGAACGCTGTACAGACCGTAAATCATCACACCACGATAATGTGGAGAATGAATTCGTACTGACTGACATTTACCAATTTCTACTTACTTACATTGCCCCACAAGGTCTGAATTGGCCCTAAACCATACCTGGATAATTACAGCTCATCGTATAACAACATTGTCAAGTAATCATCTCCAGATGTTCTCTACACATGAAATGAGGACTCAGGCTATTGGAAGGTTTTAGTGGTTAATCATTGTTAATAATAGGGAGAGTAGTTTTTTCTGAGTACCCAGACATCTGTGGACCAATGCCTATATTTACAAATTATACCCTCCAAAAGCAAAGTGTTTGTATGCTCATTTGGGTCATGGCTAACTTGAATCTGAGGCCATCTACATGAAGAAGGTACAACCACCCCTGAACTGAGAGGGGGTATACGAGAACATCTGTCACTGTCTTATAATATTGTGATTGCAAATATTCCACAATCCTCTGTGAATACAACACATGGTGAATGGAATTCTAGTCGATGGCATATCTGCAAATGAAACCATACCTGGTTTAATTTAATACAACTTGTAAATAAGGCTGGGGGATACCTGCAGCCAGTTGAGACAAATGATGTAACTTAGATAAGTGACACAATGTTTCTCCCACAAAACAAGACCAGACGCTAAGCTGAGCCAACTTTCATGAGGTCCTTACCTGGACCATTGAGCAGGCAAAAAGACCTTTTTCTCAATAAAAATGTCCAGATGAGCTGATTTGACTTTTTGTGGTCAGCACTCCTCTGTTTCACAAATGCTCGGCTCCCTTATCAGTGGAGTAAGTATGTTCTACCAGTGTTGTCTCCCACACTCCAAAAGAATGCAAACTAGGTGATTAGCCCATACGTCTTGATAGAGTGCTATCAACTGCATTTACGAGACCTCGACACACTTAACAATTGCGTCTTTCAGGGGTAACTGAGAATGACCCTTAACATCAGCCTTTCTACAGCAACAAAAACATCCCCCGTACCTCAGTTAGACTGTGTACATGAGTTCCCATCATTTATCACTTTCTGGACCAGGCAATTGGACAAGTGATGTTACTACCTATTGTCCGTCTAGGATGGTCATTCCTGCAAAATGAACCAGGAAGTAACTCAGCAAGACAATAGATTGATAACTACTGGTAATTCATAATCAATAATATTGGGCATTTCAAATAATAACTTTTAACTTTTGCTTTTGTTTTAACTTCCAAACGCATGGTTCTGATATTTGGATTAAATTTGACTTGTTGGACACATGTCTAACGTTCATGTTCAAATGCTCTGTAGGACACCATTGTAATGTTATTTAAAGCAGAGGGCCCATAAAATAATCACAATGAAGCTGGTGAATAATATATCATAACTGGTACATACAATGCAGAAACTATGAAAATAAGACCCAGGCTGTAAGACCAAGTGAAATATCCTTTAAAGGAATGCATTCTGACCCTGTTGGACAAGGCAATTCCTCACTTTTTATGACTACTTGTCCACAAAATGTCTCCAATATCGCTACAGCATTTGGGCCGTTTACCTCCCTGTGAGGCACTTGTCCAACAAAATCACAACAAGTATATCTCACAGTCTCCTACGAAATTGTTTTCCTTCCTCTGCCATTGTTTCAGACCCATAAGAAGTAGCAGTGGTTGTTTAAATACTATTAGAACAGGAAAAACTGAAGAAGCAATTTTCTATTCTCCCTCCCCTCTGTAAAATATGGAAAAAAGGCCAGGCATCTGACTCAGTTTTCATCAATTTGAACAACATCTACAACATCCATCAATCAAGCTTTTAACCGCAACACTACAATGACTGCAATCGAAGCAACAAATGAGTTCCTGTTTGCAAAAAGCCAAATTCTTCCCTGAATTGTTATTATTCTTGAGAGCTGCATGTGCAGTTTTTAAAACTATTCACCATGGCATCTCTATACAGAAAACATCACTGGCCCACAACCAAAAGAAACCAGTTTGTCATTCTGCTTGGCAATACCTCTGTTTTTTTTTTCCATCATCTATTTTGGCATGAAGCAGTTTGCGGAATCTTTGGTCTGTTTTAAGCGGCTTCTAAAAACCAATCGTTTTAAGCAAGCTATTTTATATCCATGCCGTCTATTGTGGTTGGTTTTTAGCTTAGTCTGTTTCTTTCTGTGCCATTTCATTTTATTTACTGTTATTTTTCTTTTTTCAGGGCCAGCATAGCTCAGGAAGTGGGGCTGTCATCTAGTAATCGGAAGATTGGTGGTTTGTCCCCTGCTCCAGCAAAAGCTGGTTGAAGTGTCCATGAGTAAAACACTGAACCCCTAACTGAGCAAGCCCTACTACCAAATGAGGACCTCTTCAGGGTGTTTCCCAGCCTTCTGCCCAATGAGTGGTGGGATAAGCTCCAGCATGACTCTGAGACCCAAAATCGGATAAGCGGTTGACTTTGGATGAATGCATGGATGATTAATTTTCAGGACTATATAAAAAGCACTTTGTAACTGTGTTTTTCAAAAGTGCTACATAAATAAAAATTTACTTATTTAACCTGTTATGCCCTTAGTCAATATTTTGGATTGTTTAACTTAGAAATCTGTTAAAAATACATTTTCTTAATTGACCACGAAGGGCACAGGTAAGATAACACCTGACTATATGATAATAAAATAAGTTTAAGATCACCTAGAAGCTAAGTCGGCTACTGAAAAAAATCTAAGGGGGGGGGCAATTTTGTAAAATAAAAAAGAACAGATAATTCCAATGGAACAACCATATTCTGGCCATGGATTAGCAAAAATGAACAATGATCTAGATATAGATTTGTAAATATGAACAACAATATTCTGGCCAATGGCATAGATTTGGAAAAATGAATATGAAAAGAATATATCAAACATGAACAGAAATGTTTTTGCACATTTTTAACTGTTTAAAAACAACACCAACTGTGAACTGCTTTGGGTGTGGGTGTGAGAGACAAAGAGAAAGAGAGACAGAGAGAGAGAGAACATTACTTGTACTGAAACCTTGCTGGTCTCTCTTTCAGTGCAGCAAAGTAGTCAATGATTTCTCATTGCAATCAGGCATGTAGAGAAATAGTTCCCTCTCCATAGAAAGTATAGCTAGTGTATTCATACGCTCCGGACCAATTGCATTTCGCAGGTATGTCTTAACTCTCTTCAAAGTTGAGAATCTTTTGAGGACTGCATTGCCTACCTCCCTGCCTGCTAGCCAGATTTTTTCCACTCATACCGACTTTTAGAAAATCCTCAGGTGTAGATCTTCTCTCCTTTCACAGAAACTTGTTTAATTTGGTCCTGGAGGTCCTGACTAATTTTACGCCAAGTTATCTGAATTCACACGCCGACAAAATGGAACTTCTTTCAAAGACACAACAATTTTCCGATGGACGGGAGCCATCTTGAGAGCAGGAAGTGACGTATCGGAAATACCTGTTCTTTCTCAGTCACGTTTGACAAAAGCGCGCAAGGTCAACCCCTCCCGGAGCCCATAAATTGTAATAAAAGCTCTGATACGTTTAAAAGATATATCATTTAACATGAGATTCCATGAAACACCCCTGCTGGGGCAATTTTCAACCCGACTGAAATCACCCCTAGAGGCGGGACCATATGAAGTCTGACTGGACCATGACGTGTTTGTTTTTTTTGACAGATCTAATGTCTAGAACACTGATGACGACCACTGCTGTGTTATAAAACACATCTCTCTTTTCCCCGTAGGTAGTGTGTCACCCAAATCCCCCTAATACACAAACCGCACATACCCAGAAGATAGGTCAATGCCAATTTGCCTCCCCCACGACCTACAAAACCTTCACTCTTGTCACAAGAAGGTGGGGGGGCCGCCATTCCTTCACAAAACAACCAGCGAAGAGAACCAACAAACACATACAGGAAAGTCACCAATCGGCCAAAATACTGAATAAATGCCTACCTGATCATGCAGAAGAGACAGATGGGGGAAAAAAAACTCCAAAGTCAGAAAGCTAAAAGAGTCCAAACTTCAGAGTGCACCCAAACACCAATCTGTAAGCGACTCCTCGTCAAACACCCAGGCTGTCCGCGGAGTCTGAGACTGCGCATGCGCTGTTGTATTCTCCCAGCATGCATTGTTGAGTCAGCTGACAGGTCGTTACGTTTAATGGCGTCTAAATGGATGCTTCATTTGCTTTAATGAGGGCTTATTCGTTTTGTTTTGTACGTTGTTCCTTGCTGTACCGTTTATTTGCTGTCGTGTGTTTGTTTGGTTCCTGTTTTCTAGTGAATGTGTAGCTTTTCAATGTTTAAATGCTTGCTTTGGCCAGCTGTTTCTACTGTGACATCATGCCAATAAAGAGAGTCCCTCTTGTGAGGAGCTGCAGGATTATCCCCATTTATGATCATCTCAATCATGGCACCTCACCACGGTCAAGTGCTTGTAAGTGGTTTTTTTTTACTCGTGGTCCCCAGTAACAATTTTGTATGTCCCATCCACATGGGGACCTGTGTGGACGGGAAACCTGTCCCTCTGGAATAGACTACGGCTCCCCCAAAACCCAGTATAGGATTGAAGGGTTTGAATAACGGAGGGACGGATTATTAGTCGTTTTTTACTGACAATATATCCTTATGATCTATGTCATGAATCTTTTTAAACAGAGGTGCCTGGAATTTTGTTCATCCTTCAAAAACATTGTCCTTTTCTCCCTATTGCCTCTCATTTCTGTGCCACTTTTCCTTTGACATCATAGTCATCGTTATTTTAAAAAAACCATCGCTACGGGCCATTGAATCCTCATGGTAGAAATTACAGTGAAATGTGCAATGACTTATTCATGACTAGGATGAAAAGAAGAAACGGGACAACGCAAACATTTCACTCCAGGAAGTGGGGTAAACGATGGCTGTTGAGAGGGGATGAATAATGCATCCGGGCATGAAATAAAAAATGCATTACTGAAAAAATATACATATCACTCAGAATTATCTCCCCTTCTGTTCTGTGTTGGTTACCTCTGATCTTTTCCTGTTGTTGCCTCCCACCATCTAAAGGACGTCCATGCTAGGGTCAATACTCCTGCCTGTGCCCCCTGACCAAGGCAGGAGGAAGAATAGCTGGAGCTGGTCCCCCCCGGTGCTGCTGCTACTCACTGCTCCTGTACGACAGGGTAAGTCGAATGTGGAGAACACATTTCATTGCATGTGTGTGCAGTGACAAATTGATGATGCTTCTTTGACTGCATTTAAGATAAAGGTCACTTTATGCAGGAAAGTTAACAGAATTGTCTCCCATTTTGCAAGACTTGTTCTCGTTTAACTGTATGGCATGTTTAAGAGTTGAACTCCTTGCAGATAATTTCAATCGCAGATGGCGCTTTGCATTATTATTGCATTTCTTTGTCGGTTAACGGGCCTTAAGCCAAGACTGAGGCACCTTTGAGTTCATCGTGTGAAGGAAGGGCTTTACTCTAACTGCCTGAGGTCAAAGAGATCCCTGTCTGTGTTTGGACTAGAGGAAAAAAACCTACTACGGCCATCTTTATTTCAATAAAGAGGCATAAAGAAACCTTTGTGCGAAGCAGAAGTGAGGGGAATCTATCTGCTTCTATCTGTCTGCACTATACCCTGGAGTTATGTGTGAGCTTTAAATAGCCTCGGATCTGACGTGTGGAAATCTGCTCCGTCATTCCACCATTTACTGTTTTAAGCCTCCAAAATTACAAAACATTTACTGCAACTGTCAATTAAGTTTATTTTCCTTGATCCCCAAATAACAAGGAAATAAAAGCACGAATATTGGGATTCCAGGTACCCTGCTGATATTCCTGTGAGAGGGGAACACTCACTTGAGGAGAAAGTGGATTTTGGAATGGGTTTTGAAGAGAGCAAATGAGCCATTGAGGGGAGGCAACACGAGCTCCACGTTTGGCCAACTACTACAGATTCAAACACTGGCTGACTGGTTACACTTGGAAATATTATCCCCCTTTGTCAACTCTTCCTGTCTTTTCCCCTCACACCACATCTCTCCTCCCATATCTGCTCTTTGCATCTTTTTTAAATCAACCCCCAACCCCCCCGCTTCCTTCCTCTTGCCCTGGCCCTGGCTTCTCTACTTTCCTCCTCTGCTCCTATCCCCTCTTTCTGGAGTCTTAAAGCGTGGCCTCCTTCTCAAGATGCCCGGTCTGTAAGTCCTCATCCCCTCTCTGAGATGCCTCTTCCTCTCTCCGTCTCCATTAGCAGAGTCGTATTGTGCCCGTCCATCAGAGAGCCATAACCTCCCTCGCCGGCTCACTTCTCCGCCACGTTCTCTGGTTCCAAGGATGTGCTTGGCCTTTGGGAGGACTCACTGAGTGAGCGGAGACAGATTTGAAGAGAGAGGAGATATGAGGCAAGTGGCTCTAGAGCGAGCTCCACGTTCATTTCTGATCCACGGGGGTCAACGTCAGCCACGACGACGCACCTCCTGCAAATGTGAGGTTTTATGAATGAGAGAGCTCAATCGCATTTCCGAGCTTCCAGAGTGCTCCAGAAAAGAATGGGGACCGAGAGCAAAGAGAACGTCTCTGCAGGAAAGAAAATTGTGACATTCGTGATTCGACAAAAGGTGAAGTCACTCTCCTTAAATCCCGACAGAATGCCTGAACGTCACGTGTGCTGTTTCATGTGCTCTCTGTGTTAAATCCAGCGACTCTTCTTCTTCTGTCAGGTGTTCCCTGTCTCTCGGGGGGTCACCACGGTGGATCTTGTCCTGCTGCATGATGAGCTGGTCAAATCTGACAGCGGATGCCCCCCATGACACAAGCCCTGACCCTGTGGATGGGGGAGGGGCACAGGTAGAGCACCGGAGGCCATCCTGGTATTCACGGGTCGAGTCCATGTCTGTCACCCAAAGCAAAAACACCTAAATTTACCTTTAATTTACCTTTAATTTACCTTTAATTTACCTTTAATTTACCACGGCCGTGTGCATTTTCCCTCTCTTGCTGAAATGTGATGGCAGAAAAGAGCAGCTGCTTGATCCTACACCATGGCCACCTCATGTACACTAAAGGTCGACGCCTCTCTTGGGCTGGTTTACAGGTCAGGATGACACGTGATGGTTCCTGCAGCTCTCCGAGTTGTTTAACGGAGTGTGTGGACTGACGTGAGGCACAACACAGATTCAAATAACACCATACATATACATACATACACACAC
>OMLC01079774.1:1607-11832 GCA_900302585.1 Regalecus glesne
TGTCCTCGTACTACGCCGTCGGTGCACACACACACACACACACACACACACACACACACACACACACACACACACACACAGAAGCAGTGTCAAGCAGTGTCCGCTCAGCTGGCTGTGATAGAAGTCTGTCCCACGGCCCTCAGAGTCCGTCCAGGAGCAGTGGCGGTTTCACTGGACTGGGAGCAAAGCAGGAAACTTGTGGGAGACACCGGCAAGCATGTCTGTGCCGTGGGCGGGAAAGTGTTTGCTGAACGGTTGGCCTGCTAGGAAAGTGAGAATAACCCGATTCTCACGACGAGGAGCTCAAAAGTCGGCCGTCATGAAAGCAGAGGCAGATAACGGGAGACTCCTGCAGAGACGCTGCCAGAGAGGCTCACAGTCCATGAAAGGCGGTCGTTGAGAATGAGCGACGGTATTGATTTGCCGACGGACAGCCGGTGAAAAGAGAGACGTGGCTGTGGAGGAGATGGAGATTGATTACGACTGCTGCGGGTGATGATTCTGGCAGATTATTGAACTGGCCAGATTAATGAAGAGCCCATCTGAGATAAACACTTGAAAACCAAATGGAGTCAAGCCGGCCGTGTCCTCAGACTCTGGCTTGTCGAAGCCTTCCAGCGCTCACTGGGAACCATCAGGAACGAGACTGCCAGTGAACCTGCATCCCAGCACGTCATGTAGCAAACACCGCTATTGATGAGTGGTGCTGTAGGTCAGGAGAGACGTTGCTGCTCATTCACCAGAGAGATAAATGGAGGAAAAGAGAAGGTGGTGGTAGTTGAGGAGGATGCTGAGTGGAAACAGGGATGGAGATGAAGACCTGGGCAGACCTGTAGCACAGAATGAGTTTTACATTGCTGGGAAGAACCCGGAAAGCACACCTGGACTTTAGAGACGGATACTAAGTGCACCTTGTTTGCGTTTCTCACCCCGGCTGAAGAGACGAGTTCAGAAGATGTATTACGTCCAGCTTGGGCAGTGATGGCCACCGTCCATCACTGACTCTCTGGCATTATTTTGAGATCAACGTAGGTATTCACAGCAGGACACACAGGGGCAGTAGAGCTCAGGAAGGGTGGTGGTTGTCTAGTAATCAGAAGATTGATGTTTGGTCCCCGGTTCCTCCAGAAAAATGTTCATTAGCATGCACTCTCCCTATAACAAGACATTGTTATCATTATTATCTTTACTACTATTGTTATTATTATTATTATTATTATTATTTTATTATTATTATGAGTCGTAGTAGTAGCATTAATAATCATAATCAATAAAAATAACAACAATGGATTTGTTCTTATATAGTACCTTTCTAGTCTAACAACCACTCAAAGCACCACTTATAACAATAATCATAATAAGACAAGACAAGATAAATTATTCTGTTGTTAGTCCCACAGGGGGGAGTTGTGGCGTTACAGCAGCAAAGTGGAAAGGCCCGTAAGAGAGGCATCAAATCTAGAGCATAATATGTAACATCAATTTAAACATGGGGGAAATATGAACAGTATGTGCAGTATGAACAGGAAAAATACACCCAGGTTAAATGAAATGGTGTGTGATCCAGTTGTTCATTAGTTTGATGTGTTCTATTGGGAGAGCAGTGCTGATTATATAGCCTGAATAATAATAATGATAATAATAATAATAATAGTAATAATAATAGTAACATGCTCTTACTGTCAGGCCACTGAAGTCAGGGGGATCAACAGGTAGAGAGCTGAGGGGTTTCAGGGAGGTGGGTGTGTAAGAAGGAGGGGTCGGAGCAGAGGACGCTGTGTGAAGGCAGTGGAATAGGAGATCGATCGCCAAGTAACTGATGAGCCACAGAACGAAACGTTTGCCGACATATTTTGCTCCCAGTATCACCGATGGCTTGATGTCATCGATGTGCGTCTGCGACAGACGTGCTCGAGCGGGAGAAGGAAGGTGATGGAGATGACCGATAACAGACTCAAAAGGCCCTTCTTTGTTACAGAGGCTCTCAGGAGCGGGAATACCACTGACATCACTCTCTCCAAAATGGAAGCCTCCGCTGTGCCCACCACAGAGGCCCGGGCGATGCACAGGGGAGAGCTCTAAATTGCAAAGAGCTAATGGGATATAAAAATGTCAAAAGGTACACACTGGAAACTGAGACGCCGTATTTCACGCAGTGCATTAAGATAAGAAATCTGATTGAAGCTTCGGTTTATTTAAGCAGGACGTTTATTTTTTTTCCCCCGTGAAGGAGGCATTGGGATTCTGGATTAAGTCAGCATCGAGTCTGCTGGGCTTCTCATTGCGGGGACTCTGGACTGTTGTCTGAAGTCGGTCAGCAGGAGCAGAGGCTGCGGGGCTGAGAGACTAGGGGACGCTTGGCTTCCTCAGATTATCACTCAAAAATTCAAACCTCAACAAAATGAGGATTAATTATTTTATTTTTTTGCAACAGTAACTCCTGGCAAACATTAGAACTCAGTACCACTGGTTTAGCTTGTATCAGGGAGATATGCAGGATGGAGGTGCAGACACAGGGGCATTATCATCATCATTATTTCAGAATGCATGAACATTGGTTTTGAATGTTCTTGATAGGAATTCTAGTTCTGCTCGTTCTGTTCTTATACCAACGAGTGTAGATGATCCTAGCACACGAAGCTGTTCTCTTCCTGTCATATCTGGTGTTCTGCTAGATCCCCCTGGTGCCCCACTGTCCAGGTGGACGGAGCTAGGACTCTCTCCACTGTCACCCTGATAGGAGTTGTGCCGAGCCCCCCTTGGGGTCAGCTGAGAAGATAAACATTATTATCATAATCATCATGATCATAATTATTGTTAGATGGGTAGAGGTGGGCCACTGCCAGCCTAAGCCTACCCTGGTGTTAGGGGAACAAAGTCGTTTCTGTTGATGTTCTTGATCCTCCTCTGGCGAACACGTTGTCCCTGTGCGTGTCCAGGGACCTGTGTAGAGAGCCTGGTCTCAGACGGGGCCACTCTTCATGAAGGAAAGGCTTGTGTGTGTTTCTCTTTCCATTTTTTCCGTGGCTGAAGTTTGCCACTAGAGTCGGAACGACTGAGAACTGTTCAGGTTTCCCCCCGGACGCTCGGACGCCGTTGTCAGAAGTAGCCTTAAACAGGAAGTGCAGGTCAACGTCGCGTCGGACGCGTCTCACGGCATCTTGCCGTCAGACCGGAGAGGAACTCCTCAGCGTACTTCTGGTGCCGGCCCGGGTTGGTGACACCGTGTGGGAGTCGGACCAGAACCGGAGAGGACAGGACGACGGAAAGGGGGGTAAACACGGGGTTTGGTCAGCTCACCGTGGCGGCAGCAGAAGAGCTCAGCGGATTTCTGTCGGGCTGATCTCGTGTTAAACTTGGCAGCGTAGCAGTGAGATTGGAAAGCCGTGGCTAGCCAAACGTCAGAAAGAGCCCCCCCCCTGCCGAGGAGAGGGCGATTATAAAGCACTCATGGAAGACAAGCCGGGCCTGTGCTCTGCGCTCACGTCTGCACATTTTAACAGATGTGGGAGAGAAGGGGGCGTGGCCTTATCCGGAGCCATGCCCGGAGTGGGTGGTGAACTGCAGGGCGACGCACACGTTCAGCCAGTAAACCCGTCAAAAGACGCCTTTTCCTCTGCAGCCAATAGAAACCCCGCAGGTCAAACTCATGCCTTCCTTCATTTATTGGATAAATCCGTGTTTTCATAGCAAGTCGTTGACCGTCTGACAGTCAGCCACACATGGCCCTGAGCATGTCGGATGCTGTCATTGTGTGTGTGGACGTGGGGGAAGCTGCACCTGTCTGTGGATGAGGTTTGATGTGGGAGAGCGCAAATCAAATAATTCTCAAAGATAATTCTCTTTTTGTGTGCACCCCCGCACCCTGGTCTCCTCTCCGTCTGCGGTGCACATGTGGATGCACCAGCACATCACGGGCCCACATGTGGCCGAATGCAGAACCAGAGCAGCGGTTTTTCGAGGAGTCAGCACAATACGGCCTGAACAAAGACTCTTATTACCGCCTGCTCTCGGTGAGCCGCTGAATGGAGGGAGACGCCTCTTGAGGGATTAGTGACACTGACCCCTGCTCGCCAGACTCAAAAGGTTAACAACCGCAGGGCAGCTTAAGGGCCGATGCCAGAGTGAGTCACAGTCACCAGCCAGAGTGACTCATCAGGAGGAGGCGACGGAATGAGAGCAGGGAGACGAGAGAGAAACCCACTGCGTCGTGACAATGGTGAAAGGATCGCGACAGAGAGAGTTCCTGTGAGATGTGGGGGGGGGGTCATGTGATGAGATGCTGCACTGTGTTCCCCTGAAGCTGGGCACCGGTGCAGACGCAGCACGCTGTAGTGGACGTGTGTCCAGTGTCTGGGGTCACCGTAGTGACCCCAGACACAAGCACGGTCCCTACGGTGGACTAAGAGGTCGGCTAAGGATGTGAAACCGTCCTCAACAAGGGGATTAGGGACAGGCTTGGATTTGGTTGAACAAACCAGCTGCTCTCATGGAGTGCGGAGGTGGGACGTGACCTCAGTCCCTGATGGATGAGGAGGGAAGTGTGTCAGATTCACATTCTATGTAAGAACAAGTCCATGCACCATATACACTCTGCCTTGGTGAGCTGGGATGTATAAAATCTGGTTGTAGAAAATATTTCCTTTACATTGCTTCCGAAGGGGTGGCATGGCTCAGTGGGTTGCCTGGTGATCGGAAGGTCACAGGTTTGATCCCTGCATCTGAGGGGAAGCGTGTCGAGGTGTCCTTGAGCAGGACACTTTTCTCCTGACTGCTCTGCCCTGTGATGGACTGGTGACCCTATGAGGGCACATCCCCACCTTTCACCCAATGAGAACTGAGATAGGCTCCAGTTCCCCCCCGATCCGGCTTTGGATTAGCGGTTGATGATGGATGGATGGATGGATGGATGGATGTTGCCTCCAATCCTCCACTCCTATGGATTAGGACCTATAGACTTTGGCCCTATGGAGTGTGAGAAAACAAAACATCGTTAATCTGAAGCAGGTGCACGGCTGCTGACAGCTGACAAACTGCCTTCAGTGTTTCAGTTTGTGGGAAAGCCACAGAGCCTGACACTGGAGTGGATTCTCACATCCTGACCCTGTGACTGTAAAAGAGTATCACCTCCTCCCCTCCCTCTGACGGCCTTGATAGGAGAGCTGACTCCTGTCCAGCTGACCACATGTCAGGTATCACCGTAGACGGCCTGTACTCCTGGATCGGACCAGACAGACCTTCACTGTCTCAGGTTAGCTTTGATTTTCCGTGGCTAGCAATGGGCAAAATCTGCCTTGGATTCAAATTCATATCGAGATCTCTGTCTGACGTATGAGGAGCGTGGCTCTCTGTTGTTCCCATTGGTTCCTTTGAGTGGGAGGAAACTCAAAGACTTACTTCCATCCAAGTACGTTCGGCTAGATGTTCCTGTGAGTCCTCTCTTCAGACTGCTGCTCAGAAATAGCTCCATTCACCCACGCCTGCCCGTAGACATGGTCTTAGTCCATGGAGGCAAGCACCAAACCTTTATCAGGCCGGCTGATCTGCATGAACACTCCCTCAGCTGCAACGGCCATCTCCAACCACAGCCAGAGGTCCATAGTTAGTGGGTCATAATGGGCTAAGCCTCACATGGGTATAAGGGTTAGGTTGGATAAAGTATTCTGGGTTCACTAGTGTCCCCCTCTGGGTCGTCCAGGCCTCTTGGTTAAGTGAAGGGAAAGTACTCTGCTTCATTCTCCTCTGACGGCCAAGCACTGTGCTTTCCCCACCAGACCATGATGTGTGGACTAGTGAGGGCTAGTGGTCATGTGACTTGGAGGAGACACATGCTACCACTTCCTCCTTCCTGTTGATGTTCTAGAGGGGATCACAGAGACAGCCATATGCAACCTCGGGGAATTCGGGTAGGAATAAAGGGGATTAAAAAAGAAGATGCTGAACCTCTAACTCCTCGCCGGCGCCACACGGTGGCAGGATGGACTAAATACAGAGAACAAACTGGCCTGTCATGTGGTGAAGAACTAGCCATGAGAATGGAGCCCGGTGTTAGAACCATCCATGTATGGAATCCGGATCCTGGTCTCGGTTCCATACCCAGGATGTAGCGGGAGCACACACACACACACATGGAGCCGACAGGCGGGACACGGCATGTGGGTTTGGAAGAGTTCAGTGTCCATACCTGAAGCAGGACAGAGAGAAACACTGACACTCAGCACAAGCATGATGGAGAACACCAGTGTCTGGCGGTCTGGCGGTGTGTGCTCCTCTCAGCATCGCCACTCACTGCTAAACGATGGAAAAAACAACCTTCTGCCGTCGTTTTGAGCCAGCCACACTGGACATCTCCTCATTTTCCTCCTGGCTTACCTATATCGACTGCTTGTTCACCACATCCGTCTGTGGTTGAGCCAGTGTTGCTTCTCGTGACCACAAAAGAATCCGTCCCCGGAACCAAACATGCGGATCCAGCGGTCCTGGATGCAGCCTTGCACAGCCCAGCTGAGGCTGTTGAGGCTCCGGAGTTGCACTTGATTCCTTTATTTGGAGGCCTCGGTTAGTTTTTGCCCCGGTTTCAGTTGATCTGACTTTCTCGGGTTTCGTCGTCCTGATTTCATTCACCCAGCAGTCGGGTAGAGATGGTTCAGATGTGGGGAAGTTCTCAGCCGTGCACATTGCAGATTCGCGTGCATGATGATGAGTGTTCATGTTGAGGACCCACTGGAGGAGGGGGGGGGTCACGAAACCAACGTCTAGCTTTTTCCAGATTTCCGCATTTCGAGCCTCCTTCAGAGGACTACTGTTGAATACAAAGCCCCTGACTTAGTGTAGCACGCGCACCATCACGCCGCCTGCGCTCAAACGTTTGTATGAAGTTGTGACCAAAGATGAAACATTCGTAATATTTCTCTTTCTCCCGTTTTCTCCTCCTCTCCCCAGAGCGGTGTCTAGAAGACCACGAGTTGGTGGTTCAGGTCCAAGCCTCCATGACCAGTGACAGCAGATTCCTCTTCAGGAAGAACTACGCCAAATATGAATTCTTCAGAAACCCTCTGGTATTGGCACCACCGTCACTACTGATGCTGCTGTCCTCCTATTTTCTATCTCTATTGCCTTCATGTCTCCCTTCACATCTGCCTGCCAGCAAACATGAACGCCTCGTAACCGCAGACACACCCTCGATTAGTTTTCACACACAACCTGTCTCTTAATTCCCTACATAAGGTTGATTCAGTCTCTGATCATAAATTCATTTCCTTTGATGCTCCCTTACCCCACTGACTGATATACTTCAGAAACACAGAATTTACCCTCGCGTCTATAATAAGCAGTCGGCAGCCATGTTTTCCAGCTACCTCTCCGGTCTGGCCAGCAGCCCGCCTCACTTTGCCAAAACTAATGACCGAGTCAGTTGGTGAAGTGATTTGTGTACATCTGCCCTTGATTTTCCAGCTCCGTATATTTGGAGGGGTGTGCCAGTTATTAACACAGCCCCTAGGATCAATGAAAACATCCGTCATCAAAGACGAGAACATAGGAAGGCCGACCGCGGATGGAAAAAAAGAAAATCGACTCTTGAACTTCACCAACTCCATATGAAAGAGTTATTACTGAATTTCAACCAAACTATTCAAAATGAAAGAGCTGCTTACTTCCCTGACCTGAGCAGCTGCAATAAACAGACTGTACGGTTTCTCTTTTGTTCTATCAGTCATCTTGACTCACCTCTTTTTCTACCAGTTCCACTTCTTCTGCTAATGACTGGGAACACTTCTCGTGTCTTTCTTTGTCAACGAGATCCGGGGTCTGTGGTCTAATTTACCCCCGCTCTTTCCCCCCTGCCCATTTCAGCCGTCCGGTTTTAATATGGGAATTTGCTCCTGTTTCTCTGCACTTCCTTGTAATACTGTAGCCCATATGCACCCCTCCTCCACTCCCTGTGATATGGTTCCAGAAGCATTTTTAAAATCCATCCTCTCTGGATTAGGTTCCAGCTTTTATTCATCAACTGCTCTCTTACATCCAAGTGTGTACCTGACTATTTTAGAATTACCCGTGTTCAGCCTCTCCTCAAAAAACCCTCTCTCTCTATGTGGCACGGTTAGAGAATCAGATACTGATTTCCAAAGGCTATTTTTAAAATCCAAAATCCTGGCCGAAGAAAAAGCTGCAGACTAAATCCTGGACCCGATTGAGAGTCGTACCATTTTAGATTAATCTCAATCCGGCTTTAGTCAAAAGCACAGTACTGAGACTGCACTATTAAGGGTGTCCAAGCACGTTCTTATGCATGCTGATGAAGGTGTCCACTCCATTGTCATTCTTCTAGATTTAACCGCCGCCTTTGACATCCTCGATCATAACATCTCACTTGATGCGTTGGCATTTCTGGCACAGCATTGAATTGGTTTCGCATCTTATCTGACTAACAGATATTTCGATGTCTATCTTAACAATCATGTGTCCTCAGCTGCTCTCCTCCTGTGTGGAGTCCCTCAGGGCTCTGTCCTTGGCCCAATCCTCTTATCTTTACATACGCTACCTCTGGTCCATTTGTTAGGTCACCTTCAAGACACGCCCCACCACGGTTATGCTGATGATACTCATCTATTTTCCATCAAGCTAAATAACCTGAATCAACTGTCCTCCCTCTATGATTGCTGAGGTGCCATCAAAGACTGGACGTCTCTTAATTTCTTCCATCTAGACCCTGAGAAAACTGAAGTTCTCTTAATGGTTCCTGAGAACTTTATTGGTCCACTCATTCAAACATCAAACCAACCGCGGAAATTCCGGGTGCCATCTCTGAGGAGCATGTCTTTTGATCCCCATGTTACTAAGCTTGTCCAGTCTTGTTTTCTCCAGTTAATACATGTTGCTGAGATCCAATCTATTTTGTCTTTTGAGGATCTGGAAATATTAGTTCACACGTTGATGTTCTCCTGTCCAGATTACTGTAGCCTCCACATTACCCTTGTTCTGTCATCTCTCCATTGGCTTCCCATAAAATTCAGATTCATCCACAAGCTCTGGTTGATTAATTTTAAAGCTCTCCGTGATCTCGCCCCAGTTACATCACTGACCTCGTTACTCCTCATTCAACTTCCCGACCACTCCGATCCTCGAGCCTCCATCTTTCATCCATCCCCCACTTCCACTGCGAAACATAAGGTGACCGCGCCTTTGCAGTTTTAGCCCCAAACCTCTGGAGTGATCTTCCCCAGTCCATTGGATTTATGGAATCTTTGGACGGCTTTAAGCAGCTTCCATAAGCCCATCTTTTTTAAGCGAGCCTGTGTATAGACCCGTTTCATTTTGTGACACGTCTAATCTTCGTGCTATTCATATTCTCTATTTACTTCACTTTTCGGGATTTTACGTGAGGCATTATTGCAGCCGTGTCTTTTTAAAAAGTGGTATATGAATAAACGTTTACTTGCGTACCTCAGCTGCCCGTGTCAGTTACACACGGTGGTGAACGGGAAATGATTTTATTTCCATAATCTTTGAGAAGTCAAGATGGTTTTTCTTCTTCTGCTTTTTTCAATGTAAAATGATGTGTTTGCTTGAATCAATGACTATCTGGCTCCGCCGGGCGCCAGTGTTTTGCTCTGAGGTCTGCAGTAGTCGGACGGTTGGGTTGAACGATAGCGTCTCTTGAGGTGAAGAGCTTAATGGTACAGTTGTGTCGTGGCTCTTATTCTCTTTTAAACACGGAATGAAAGGATTTTCTCAGGAGGGGGAGGAGAGCCACCCCGTCAGTGCCTCTCTTCATCTCCATTATGGTGAAATATTGTGACAGTCTACTGTACTAATTATTTTGGCGTGTCCCTTTTTTTTCCTCAGTCAACTTCTCTTAACCCACAATTATTGTCACTTTGAGTGATAGCCTCTCTCTCTGTCTCTCTCTCTCTCTCGTCTCTGTCTGTCTGTCTGTCTCTCTCTCTGTCTATCTGTCTCTCTCTCCCACCAGACGTTTTTTCCTGAGCACATGGTTGCGTGGTGCCAGGAAACCAACGGTACGATTCCACCCTCTCAACTCCTGCAGGTACAGATACACGAACACAGACGCTCAGCTGTTCCTGGTAGCTAACCGCATGTCATCCGTCCCTCATGATCTCTCTCTCCCCGACACACACACACACACACTGCTCTCAAGTCTATCAAACTTAGTTGACCAAAAAAAGTGGCAATTACTTTAACACTTCCCACATTATGCATA
>OMLC01079786.1:1371-18751 GCA_900302585.1 Regalecus glesne
GAGAGGTGACAAGGTGGAAGAATGCGGTAAAACAAGAGACTCCTTGTTTGTGTTGAAAGAGCTACCTCGTCATTCTGCCTTAATGTTGGGAAGGACAATCACCCTTCTATAGGCACAGTATGGGAATCAGGACTACCCAACACCAAAACATAACCATCATCTACTATGCTGACAGGTATGAGCTACATAATATTCAGAAAACAATGCATTGGCCCATTTAATGTGGAACAAATCCACAACTGTAAAGCAAAATAAAGTCTTGGTTCAAAATAGGAAAAGAATCAACTTCTTGACTCAAACCAAGAAAATGCAGACAGAGATGGAGTATGAGTGAAAAAAAAAAATCAGGGGCAAGTAGAAAGTAAACACTAGCAAAAAATGTGCAACGGGAATTACAGTACTCCCAACCACTCAAACCACCCTTCATTTAACGGAATGCAAAAGACAAACACCTATTTTTCGGAACTTGTCTTGCTGTAAGTAATGGTACTCTCCACATAGCTTGCTGTCTTCTCTAACATGAGAATAGAACTCCCTGTAGACACAAGCAGAGATTGGTAATAATACTGTTTACAAATATCCAGCACCCTTACAGATATCCAGTGGCTTGTGTGTGTGTCTACAATGCAATTCATTTTCACACAATGAGGGTGCTTCCATGCCTCGTGAGCCGAACCCATTTCAAGAGTTTATAATATTGATCCTTGTTATCCAAAAAGTGGACGATCCAAACACAGCTTGGAAGACTGATCCAAGGGATTAACAGAATAAAGACACAAAGCTGCAGGAATTGTAAACCGCAATAGCGGCAGAGACCAATTCCTAAATCTCATAATGGCGTGTGGTCTCCCTGACAACAGCTAACACACACTTGCACACTGCACCCGAGTCATGTGACATTTTACTATGATGGCACTCCCTTGACACTACTTGATACCATTCATCACTGTTGCAAATGCTGTCTATAATCTTTCTGCCTTGGATTACTGCAACCCTGTCAACTGTCAAAGCTGTGACTGAAGAGTTGACTTAAGGGAGGGCCCGACTTTTCTGAAACCATCCTCAAAGAAAGCATGGACCAGTAACTAACTGAGAAAGGTCGATGTGATCAACTTGTGAGAATGGTTGCAAACTCCCCCACTTCAAGTAATCTTCCTCAACTCACTCATCTAGCTCCTCATCCTCATTGCGGGAGGTGTCAGCATACAGGTACTTGCTCATGTCCACTGGCCGTACTCCTTTCCTCTGCCGAGGCTTGGGAGGCTCTGGGTGGGCCTGTGAGTCCTCATCCTCTTCAAGATCTTCAAAGGGGTTCCCTGGTGGCGTTTGGGCTTCAGGTGGGTCAGGCTCATCGAATGGGTTGGTGGAGTCATGGTCATAGGCATCATCTTTGACCTGCTTATGTGGGACAGGCTGAGCAGGGGGTTCTGTTGAAAGAGATAACATCATGGGATTTAAAATAGGTTCTTTGTATTACAATTCATTGACAGATACCTTACACTCAGACATCATGGTGGCTAGACAAAATGCATAACATATTAGCTAAGGTATGAGAACTGTACCCTGAATACGAAACCATCCAAGAACCTTAACTGCAAATGTTCCCTGTCTTCCATGTCCATTTCAACTGTTCTTTGCGATATAAAGGCAAGATTGCTATAAAAATAACATCACCCACATAGAGTACATACATTGACCACAAGCAAGGTCTCAAAAGCATCTCTGCGTCATGCAGTTGGTTGTTCAAATCCTGGCTGTGCAGTTTCCAACCATGGCCAGAGGTCCAAAGTTAGTGGGGCATAATTGGCTAAGCCTCACATGGGTATAGGGTTTAAATTGGTTACGTTTAAATTGGGTGCTCACGGTTAAGTGAAGGGAAAGTACTCTGCTTCTTTCTCTTCCGACAGCAAAGCACTGTGCTTTCCCCGTGAAACCACAATGTGTAAAATAGCGAGGTTTAGTGGTCATGTGACTTGAACGACTAACATGCTACAGCTTCCTCCTTCCTGTCGACGTTCTATAGGGGTATCAAAGAGACTGACCCAGCAGTAGGCAACTCGGGGAATTTGGGTGGAAAAAAGGGGATTCAAAAAAATAAAAAAGCAAAACATTGTATTTATAACAGCTGCTGCAAAA
The DNA here is from genome assembly GCA_900302585.1 of Regalecus glesne. NCBI lineage: Eukaryota > Metazoa > Chordata > Actinopteri > Lampriformes > Regalecidae > Regalecus > Regalecus glesne. Next base: position 3,508 of record OMLC01079786.1, read on the forward strand.
CAACTACAAAAAAGCACATTTTCTGCTTAACAGTGAGAAAGATCTGTTTTACGTCACAATTAATCCCCAGGTTATGTGGGTGGACATGGATTTAGATGGAGCTTGGGGGATTAAGCCCAGATACCTTTCCTGATACCACGCGGGAGGTTCAAACTCACAGCCTCTGACTCATCAGTTTTGGAAGTATGCGCTTGACCACTGAGCAACCGGGGACCCTTAGTTTTTGATCAACAGTTATAAAAATTTATTTGGGTCTAATTAGAACTGGACTCAACCTTAAATATCCGACAGCTTTGAATATTCTTCCTGGGCCCCTGAGTGATGCACCTTTGTCTTTTTTAAGTTTCAATTCAACTCAAACATTTTAAGGAAAAGGGTATCAAGAGGTCTGGAATCAGAGAACTTTCATAGTTGCGTATGAACATACTGGGAAGGGGGGAATTGCATGTAACCAAATAAAGCAACAATATAAAAGGCCGCAAAATGGTAGTGAAAAGCATCACTGTTCAACAGTTAAATAATAATCATCTATTCCAACACATTCTAACACACCTGACAACACAGGTGGTTAGAGTAGTGGGTAAATATTAGTACAGCTGTCTGCCTAACAGGGAAAACTCTCATGATCTTAAACACACACACACTCGCACACGCACACACACACACACACACAAGGAGCACTTGTTTTACTACACATGACTATATCCACCCCGATAGCATGCATACTGCTCTGGAACACTGAACTTGTTTTACTTTTCCTTTCACTGCCAATCCTCTTAAAAAAGAACAATACCTGATCTTTCCATTGTTCCCACAGCCATGCTTTGATATTCGATCATAGACAGAATCTAAAATGACAACAACTGTCAAGCAAGTGTCTATCACTATCACAATGAGGTCTGATCAACAACTATTTCCATGTTGAATACAAGTGACTCTGTTCTGATGTGGTGGTAACAGTAATGGCTTCAAGACCTATTGAAGTGTTTTAAAACTGTGTCACGGAAGGCTGTGCATCCCCATGTCTTTACTCCAGCAAAACACTGCACTAGTTTATTATGATATGGAATGCCTTTCACTTTAGAAGGGAACTCTCACCCGTAAATCAGGTAAGCAGTGTTGTTGATAATAAACAAATAAATAAATAGCTTTGCGTGTCATGGTTAATCCCAAGGTTAGTCCAAACTTTCTGAAGAAAAAAGGCATCGAATCACAAATCTACTGATTAGCAGATGACCACCCTACCTCCTGTAATCCCTAATAAGAACACCTTCAGACTAATGGCTCTTGTACTCAATGGCACATTAATGGAGGCCACATTTTGTCACAGGCAGTCATTCTAAGCTTCTACTGTTTGAACATTTTAACTGTTGATTATCTGGGTTTCCACCATACTGACAGTATGCCGTTTTCAGTAGTATCTCAATAATTTGTGACGCAGTTAGATCCACTGACACTTAGGATTTGCCAAGCACAAGTCAACAGTGCTCAACTTGATCAATAACTTAGTACAAATGACAATGACTTATTACCAAAATAACAATGTGCACAGCTTAACAGTGTGGTTAACAAGTCTGAAAGCAGTTAATAAATTAACATGGTACAAAGATCTCACATACCTTCCTCTTCGGGGTCACCAAATGGGTTGAAGTAGTTAGGGTCATGAGGGTCGTCGTCAGGCTCCTCGAAGGGATTGGTGCTCATTGCAGGGGGTGTGTCCTGATCCTCATCCTCAAGGAAGTTCAATTTGCTGATCAGCTCTGTTGCCATGATTTCCAAAATAAAGTAAAGATAGACATCACCGAAAAAAAAGTAAGAATTACTGCCCTCAAGGATAACTGCCTGAATAACAACGACAGAACACACAAAGGGAAAGCAAACTGAACTGAAATGAATATAAAGACCCACGAAACAAAATGTAGCAAAACCCGCTCTTTGGAGTGAACCACAGAGATGCAAACTCCTTTAGTCTCCTTTTAGTATTCCTACGTCCCCAGACACACTTTCCTAAACCTCCATACGCTCTACTGCAAACTCAGTCCATGCAGGACAGGGGCATTCTGGGAAGATTTATGTGGTAACCATGGGTGACGACAGGGGCAGTATGGAGTTGCTATGGGGAGCCTGTTTTGAAGGTCTGAGACTGCCCACTTCATCTTTATCATCCGCACCGTTGCTGGACGTTGCCAGGGCTTGTGTTTGTGTGCGAGAGATTTCCAAGAGCTACAACTTAGAACCGTTTCTGAATAGTCCATGAGCCTCTACCTACCAAGTATGTGAAGTCACTGAGAGTGATGACAAATGTGCGTTTGTGTGTTAAATCTTTGTCTCATCCTATATATAGTGTCTGTTAAGTGGATGTAGATGACATGTCTATGTGTCTATGTTGAGTTGTTGTGGGTTGTAAAGTGTGTGTGTGTGTGTGTGTGTGTGTGTGCTCGCATCTAGAGCTATATATATTGTGTCCATTTGAATCAGCTGGAGCTGATAAGATTAGTGGACTTTTCCTTGAATTTTAACTGACAGCATTCATGTCCTATATTAGGTCATTACAAGTACAAAAGTATGTGTACTCTGCATACAGTGAGCTGGTTTTTTCTTTTTCCACAATATCAGACGTTCATCCCAGGAAGTTGCCCAGGAGATCTGAATTAGCTCACTCCTTTCATACTCTCTAGTAACAACTGCAGTTAACTACACGGCTGCAACAAGACAAGTCCTTAGTTCATGTAAAACAATGCTTCATTTGAGATTGGGGTTATTATTCTCTGTAAACAGTTTGGAATGTTATTCCCAATTTGAAAGCATATATTTACTTCCCAAATCCCAGGTATATCTGTCTTGGTGCCTTCCACTTTGGGGTCCAGCCAAAAGAGCTTTTCCTTCCCTGTCGGAATAAGTAAAGCCCCTGACCATTGTTCTGAATAACGTTTTGTGATCTTATTTAATCGATCAGTCAGTCTTCAGTTGACTGTTTTTCTTGAGATCAAAAGTTTCCATTTGAAAGGTGCCTTATATTTACCTTGTTTGGTTCACTACCAAGTGCAGAAAATGAACACCAAAAAAAAAAACAAAGACAGGAAAAGGGGAATCAAATAGATGAAAACCAACCAATAGGTGCAACAACAGCATCACCTTGGACAACACATCACCATGTGGCCTTCGATGAACTGTGAGGCAACATAACTACAACACAATCAAAACACATTCACAACACCAATGTCTCAATGAGAAAGAGAGAGAGTGAGAGAGAGAGAGAGAGAAGAGTTAAAGAAAGTAAAAGTAGAAGATAGAAACCAAGGAATTGACCAAGAGGGACCGAGGGGAAAAACTGACAGTCATTACATTACAAAGTGTATAAAAAGGTGGGGGGAAAAGGGGGATGATGAAATAAAGATAAACTGAGGTATCAGCAGAGAAAGAGTATAGGGAAATTGTGAAAAGGATAGCTGAGAGAAAGGTGAAAAGGAGACCTTGGGAAGCGGCAGGCTTAGCGGGCGCTTTGTGTGCTCGCTTATGGACACCGCCACCACCACCACCACCATCATCATCATCCCCATGTAAGCAGCTGAGGGCATTCAACTGGTTTACTATCTCTGTAAATGACAGGGCCACATAGGAGGAAACCAAGGAAGAACAGGAGTCAGCACAGCAAAATAACTCACCCAAAAGAGACATGCCTGGCCATATACATAGAGATACATATGCATATGCACATGCACACACGCCATCAGCTTAGCTCAAGCAACACACAGAGTTGACACACATTCAATAGCTTGTGCAGGTACATACATACAAATGTATGTGAGATAGCATGCTTGGGTTTTGGCTAGTTGAAGCATTAATACATTGTATGAGTGGTATAAATGGCTAGTTGGCTAGCTATGGATATGTGTAGAGACATTCTCTCTCTCTCTCTCTCTCTCTCTCTCTCTCTCTCTCTCTCTCTCTCTCACACAAAAACACACACAGACACACACAAATATATGTATAGATACAGATATTTTAAGTGACTAGAAAAAATAGAAGATGTGTCCTTGCAGAGCACATAGACCCCCCTCCCTTGCTAATTGCATAAGAATCAATGCATCAATAGCCGTAAGCACCAGTGACCCCAATTTCATAACTGTTTTGCATGTGAACCGATTACTGAGAATGGGCTTGAAGTGTAATGTAACAGACTTTGAAAAAGCCATAAATGTAGGTGCACAAGGGTGGGTTGGAGCAACACCAAGACTGTAAAGGTGCTGAGACTGTTCATGGACAGCAATCTCAAAAGGCCTACATTGAGTGGACTAGAACACAAGTCAGCTCATCAAAAAGTATTTTCTGTGGGAGATGGCCCTTGGCAGATGAAAGCAGGGGATGTTGGGTAACTCAGGCCACAAGTAATTGCCAGTCCATGGTACAGCAGTCAGTATCACAATATAAATGTGTGATACGAAGACCAATTTCAGAACATGAATGATGGTGGCATAACTCAGTGGGTAGAGTGGTCGTCTGGCAATCGGAAGGTTACAGGATCGATCTCCGGTCCAGCATATAGCATGTCGAGGTGTCCTTGGCCAAGACACTGAACACCTAACTGCTCACTTGATGTACCTCACTCTGAATAGGAGCATCTGCTAAATGCCTGTAATGTAATGTGATGAATGTGCTACATTCTTACCTCCATGGGGTATAGCAGCAGAAAACCATTCACAGTACCTCGCCTATCCATGGTAAACCACTGAAGGCATTTGCAGCGGGCTAAGAAACATCAGTATATGACTATCGATGACATGAAACAGGCTGTCTAGTCTAATGAATCCCATCTCCAACTGAATCATCACAATGGTAGACACCAGGTGTGGCACAAACAATATGAGGCAATAGACCTATCATGCATCTTTATGGCATTCAGCTGGCATACAACCGGTTCATTAATACCTGTAGATCAATGATGTGATGCCAGAGAATATCTTAACATCTTAGCAGACCAGATTCTCCCATTCATGGCAAACATATCCCCCAAGGGGATCAGTATTTGAAAAATAAATCACTCCCTACTACACTAAAAGAATTGTCCAAGAATGGTTCCAGGAACATTAAACTGAAATGATATAAATGGGGTTGCCACCATAATCCCCTCATCAATCCCACTGAACGCATTCAAGATTGATGTCAGCACAATGAGTATTCACAACAGGAGACCACAGGACTGGTATGAGGTGGTCTGATGCAGCGCTGAACAGGGTTTTCTATTTTTACGGTCACTGAGTATTTTCATACCATCTTGACTTCATATATGCATAGACTCACTCACTCCATTCTTAGATCTCCCCAGCCAATATACATACATCTACAATTTAGGAACACAGGAGTGCGCGCGTGCGCACACACGTACGCACGCATGCAAGCAAGCATGCACGCACACGCACACACACACACACACACACACACACACACACACACACACACACTTTTTAATCCAGGCCAACAGTTCCTCAGTTCGATGCCTCTCATTAAGGACAACAACCTCTCGTGTCTCTGAGTTCAAACATGGTTGACTTCCTCCAGGGCTGTGTGGCTTTAGTTTAAAGTTGCTTGTCGTACTTGCAGTTAGTCAATGCTTATTAAGTCTTAATCACTGCATATCAACAACTGAATTGCAAACTGAGCTATCGAACCAAGCGCCATCCATGAAAAGCTATTATTAGGCCAATGTCCAGTCAGCAGAGATGACGCTCGGACAAGTGACTTCCACACCGCCAAGCGGTGGTCATACACAAGCTAATGCTGAGAGATAGCCCCTATATCAAATCACAGGATGACTCAGGTTGCACCGCATGGCTACCACAGCTGAAAAACCCCCAATATCCCATACTAGACAGCATGAGCCAGCTCCATGTTCACGTCCTAGCATCGCCGAGAGTAAACCAAGGACAAGGCCATTAAACATGACAGTGTTTTGTCCCGTTAAGCAGCAGCCCTCATAGCAAAGAGGTCTAAGTCTGTGATGACCCACCGCATCACAGGAAAGCTTTAGGAGACAACCTTAATTATCACCGTGGCTAGATAGATAGAGATAGAAGACAGTCCCCCATAAAGGTGGGTTCCAACAAGACACGCCCCTGAGGATGCAACTGAAACCTTGATAGCACAAATCTCATTGGATTTAGGCTATTTTTTTCATGGCCCTGATTCCTAAAACACGAACATGTGATTGGCCTAGCCCATTTCGGAAAATAAAAATGCGATGGTAATATAATGCTAATGTCTTTTGAGAGGTTTGGCCCACACACAATGCCAAAATCTTGTTCTGTGCCACTGTTCTCTGCCATGCCTTTCTATGTTTCCAAAACCTTTAGGCACCCAAGGGGTTCGATACCCATGGCCAATGACATCTTATTTCTGCCTCTGGACAAATGCATTCACCCGCGTTACTAAAACATGCGTCTGTGTTTTCAGAAAAGGTCTACTTGTCCGTCAGCATTCAGTTTTCCGAGTATAAAGCATATCCATTGTGTCAGAGTGCTGTTGAACATTTAGGCATGGAGGGAAAAAACAATGACAAAGAGAGAAGCAAAGCCAGACTTTTCTCATTCAGACCCACACTTGATCTCATTATACTCCCCATACTGGAGAGCTAGCTACCAATAGCTTCTCAAGAGCATAACAACCACTCCCCCATGGATAATACAAACATTATCTAAGCATTCCTCCTCCCAGCAAGCTGCAGGAAAGGAGCCTAGAGTCTGGCTACTGTATTAACAAAGTAAGTTTAGCTATCATTAGTGACAATGCTAACGATGTTAGCCAGCGGTTAATTAAGTATTGGTTAAAAAGATATGTGTCATAGCGTCACATCAGGAAGTAGGAAACTCAGCTAACTTTTCAGCTTTAGTCACAATGTCTGGATCAGTCACGCACAGTAGCAATAAAATGAGGCAAAAAGAGGCAGTGATTCACTGAAAATACATGCACACACACACAGAGAGAAAACTCAATGGACAAGATTAAAACATTACCTCACTTCGAGACGGTAACATTATTCACATACCATCATCCTTTATAGGATGCATTTTGTTCTTCTTTTTAAAGAGTTGAGAGATCCCTATCTTTGCCATTTCTTTGTTACTCGGACGATGGTGATGGTTGGGTGAGATGTGGAGAAGCGGGATTCACAGCTTTCCCCTTCTCTTTTGCCTCTCCCCTGTAGCAATGAGTGGCACTGCCAGAAAGGCAAAAGACGTGCGCATGTACGTGTACACACCAACCTAGACACACACAGCACTGCAAGAAAAAAACACACATACACACACAAAACTGACACACAGAGAGACAAACATTTAGGTTTGATATATGGCATAATTGCATACACCTGGAACTGCTATTGGGAAATCAAATGCAGCCATGTGCCCTTGCGTGCACACACACACATACAGCATCATGCTCAAACGATCCAGCATCTTTGAGAGCGCGTGTGGTACTGCCTGGAACAGAGGCAAATGAGATAGCAGCTTGGTACTACATAAAACTGAAAGAAGCTAGCCAGGCCAGTAGCTACCAGTAAAGAGCCAGCCAGCTAGCATGCCAGCCAGCCAACACTAGCAGGTTGCATGCATCTCTCAGCACACAATCGCTGTCTGCAATGCACAAGAGGGTGACCAAGGCATCACACACACAAATCATGGAGGCAAATCCCACACGTTCACACCCACTCATTACACACAGAATCCAGGAAAGGACCCCTTGAAAAACCCCATTGTTTAAGGCTCTGAGATGTAAAAACAGATTGACTGGTGAAAGTATATATGAATAGATACATGGACAGATGGATGGATGGATGGATGGATGGATGGAAAGATGGATGGATGGATGGATGACTAACAGAATGGCTGGATAGATAGCTCACCGGTTGCCTTCTTCCTTTCTCTCCACCTCTTTCACCACATTATCCGCCAGGCTATGTGTGTGTGTGCAGAGCCGGCAAGGATGTACAGCTGCATCCCCTCCTCTATCTCTATCTCTCCCTCCCTATAAAAATCCCTCCCTCTTTCTCTCTCCTCCCCGATGCTTCTCTCGTCTCCTTCCGGCGATTTATTTAATTATTTCCTCCCTCCTCTGTGTCTGCCTGTCCCTCCACCCCCACCTCCCTCCCACTCTCTCATGCCCTCCCTCACTTCCAGTAGCACGATGTCGCTACAGCTGACAATGTGGCACGTTTTGTATGACTCTATTCTCTCGTCGTTCCCCTTTCCTAGTGTCCCATACTATGTTGGATGGTATCTATTTTCAACTATGTATATCATCCCCCTCCCCATTTTCTTCTGGGTGGGAAGGATGCCAAGCAAGACCAAAATTAAGGAGTGCCTTCCTTTTACATTAAGAGCTGATGTATCTCGGTACCATTCTCTCTCTCTCTCTCTCTCTCTCTCCTTAGCGGAGTCCCGAGGGAGACAGCGGTGCCACACAGATGATGGAAGGGCTGCAGGGAAAACACGGAGTATACAAGCATGGCGGCAGGGGATGGAGGGTGGGGGAAGGACAGGAGAAAGGAACGACCAATCCCTGCTGGAAAGCCTCTGTCGCTGAAATGCATACGGGAAGGGTTTCTTCTATATAAACCCCCCCCTCTTCTTCTCTACCCCCTCCCTGTTCTCTCCTCTTGCTCCCTCTCCAGCCTGTACAGAGCAGGTCTGTTCACACTGTCACAGATGCACACAAACAATCATGCATGAGTTAAGTTTAAGCTTGATGAGCACTGATTAGTGAAATCCCAGTCAAAGAGTTGTTTGCTGGTGGGGAGAAAAGACTTCTTTTGTCGTGGTTCAATTTATCTTTGCCTAAGACTAATCTCTGCATGCCAGTTGGGTCGGAGTAGACTTTTTGTCAGACTACAGGATAAGCCTTAAGGAAAATACAATATCCCTTGAACTGGTGAGTGATTCTTGGCCATATGTAAAAACTGGTTATACCTCAGTGATAGCAAAAAATGACTAAAAGTTGATTGAAATTACACAGAACCAAGTCCAACAGTAGTCTAAGGTATTTACTGCTAGTGAGGAAAGAATTTGAAAACAGGACCAAAGTGTAGGAAAACCCATGGAATGTGGCGCCTGTCTTGTGGGGAGTCAGTTTAAACTGGTTACACATGTGTTGGATGGTTTTCTTCAACAATACTCGTAATCAAGTCATCACTCCAACAAAGGGACCTGTATTTCATTTTACAGGCCAGCTTCTGCTCTAAGACTGGAAAAAGTTAACATATCATCAGCTCAGTGGAGTACGTGTACGCACATTGAATCACCATCAGCTATGTTTTCTTATTAACACATCACATGTACAGCAAGGCTAAAAACAACCATGTAACAGTGTGGAAATACAAGAGCATCACTACTTACACATGGCCTACAGCACACACCGTGCAATTTGGAGATACCGATTAATAATTTGGGCCATGGTGGCTCAGTGGTAGAGCGCGCACCTCAGGTAAAGACAGGCCAAATGTTGCAGTTTCGATCCCATCGCGGGACATCAGGATGGAGCATCCAGCCTCAATCCCGCATGCTCCGTCCATGTCCATGTCGACCCCGACAACATGGGGGGAAATTGTAACAAGTAAAAACTGACCTTTTAATACGCATACGCTTTTCTAGTCTAGCAACCACTCAAGATGCTGTTCAATATAGGCCTCACATTAACTGAGTGTGGGGGGATTAGGGCCGAACGCCTTTTCCTGACTCTGTGATGGTATCAGATCCATGACGCCTGACTTTGAGGTGCGCGCACTTTACCACTGAGCCACCGTAAATGATAAATGGACTTGTTCTTATATAGCGCTTTTCTAGTCTAACAACCACTCCAAGCGCTTTACAATGAATGGCTCACATTAACCCAGCTACGCGCCGGTATACAAACCCACAACACCTGACTCCCAGCCACGCACTCAACCCACTGAGCCACCGCAGCCATGGACCCCAAAGACTGGGACAGATTGAAGAGGGTTCCGCGCTTCGATCGGCTGAATATACCTTTGCATACATGTTTAGATAGTGCAAAACCGGCCTGCCCCAACACGCTCACACCCACAAATTATTATAGGACCTGGATTTAGTCCGACATTGACTACATAGTCCCTCCCATCAAAAGACCAGAGCGTGATCAGTTCTCTTGCTTTGGTACACCATCTAAAACACCGCAACTGCAATGCTCAGCAACATAAAGATGCAACAATTCATTTCATTTACATTCAAAAGAAGTAGAATTTGAAAGAGAAATAATTCCCTTTCCAGCACAAACCTCATTCTGTCCTCCACTCTCATCTCTCTCAAAATAACAGCTCTCTGTCAACAACCCTCTCCCATCCCACCTTCCTCCCGCCTCCTCAAAACAATACACAATCCGCATGTCAACAGCTTGCAAGGAGCCAACACAAAACTATCTCACAGGCAATTTACCAAAAGCCCTGAGAAGGGGGCAGTGTTCAGCATCATCTGAAAGGCACAACACACAGAGCTCAGAGCCAACACGAGGGGAGGAGACAGAGAAGACCAGGAGCCCCACACATTGTGAAGCTCCACCTGCACACACACACCTGTTTGTCTGCCTCTGGACTGAAAGTGACCTGATGTCGATTTCTCCACTTTGTTTTATCCCTTTGTCACTCTCCATGCTGACACTGTCCGTTAACTGTGCGTGTTTGGTTTTGCATTTTGGGTTGTTTAATTTAGGGTGCGTGGTTGAGGGACGGTATCCGGCATTAGCGCTAACGTGTCACCGCTTTCTGCTAGCAGCCAGGTGAGTGTTTCTATTTCAACCACCCAGAGAGAACACGGATGGCATCTCCTTTAAGTACTTGTGAAACCAATGACATATTTCTAAGAAATCTCTATGAATAACTGTCATACATGGTCACTTTAGAAGATCTGCAAACTGGATTAGTGCCACTCATTGGCCTAATATATGGTTTAATGTGGTTAGCGTGCTCACTTCACTAACTGACAAGCCTGAGGCAGCGGGTTCGAACCCACCATCGACATCAGGAAGGCCATCCAGACTTAATCTCCCAATCTCCATCTAAGCCAGCCACCTCCATAACATGGGGAAGAATCACGACACGTTAAACAAGCTTCTCACTGTTTGGAGACAATGGCAACAGTTCTGTGAAACAGAATCCAGTAGAATTGCGTAGTATAATAATTAAAATTATTCCTAAGGTTGAGAACCCCCAGCCTCCCATGACCATTGCCAGTCATCCTGGGTTTCTTAGACTTACTATACTTAATAAAATCTTCTGTTAATATAAGATTAACAGGAGACCGGTTATAAGACATGTCATTCAGTGATCTAATAACCAATAGGCTAAACTTCATATTAAAGTTTGAGTCTTAATGTAACTGACATAACTATTTACAACTCTACTGCACTCCCGGTAGACAGTAACCAATACATTTGGCTTTTCCCCCATAGGCCTCTGGCTCTGTCAAACTGTCCATACCCGAGGTGAGGGGACTCTAAAATGATATGGTGATGAGCATCACTACAATGAGAGGGTGGCTGTCGATCCTGTAGACTTTCCTCCCATTATCAACTCCAGATACAGTAAATGATTGAAATTGAGATAGAGACACTTTATTGTCATTGTAGGCATAAAACAAAATCATGTTTGGCAACTCAGAAACTAGCACCAATGGAAAAACAAGATAAATGCCAAGCTCAATAATGGAGACTAGAAAAAGGAGCTAAAAAAACAGGACAAATATAAGGTGGTAGTGTCCTCTATCTATACCAAGTAAGGCTCTCTGTCCATACTATGTGACATGATTAGTCCCCACCTTGTGGGGTGGACATGGACTTAGGTGGAGCATGGGAAATTTAAGCTGGATCTCCTTCCTGATGCCCTGCGGTGGGATCGAACTCACAACACCTGACTTGGCTTTCCTGACACGTGCACTGTACCGCTAAACAGCCGCAGCCTCACAACTCCAGATAGAGCATGGACACTTGGCTCTCCATTGTCCTGAGGGAGTTGAGGAGTAAACTCCCTCCTTACGATGAACTGACGGGTCACAGAATAGACAAGTCAGAGGCCAATACACAATTCATCAGTCAGCCATATGTTCAAGAAATCTTACTCCTATCTAGAGCTGTCTGTAGTGACACACACACACACACACACACACACGCGCACACGCTGATGTACCATCAGAAAAGTATGCACTCTGCACTATAATTATTTCGATGGATGCAAAAAACCCACAGAACATTGTACCTGATGCAAAACCTTCCAGAGGGATCACTTTGTCAGACAGAACACAAGGTTTTACTTACTTTTTAATGTGCAACATTCTCAGACCAAAAATAAATCTGACTCATTCAGCAAAAGCCTTTGGTGACCTATAATCCACTTCTAAGCATATAGGCAGCTGAGGATGTTGGCATTCTATGTCAATACATTAGCTTTCAGTCAGTTCAATCAAGTAGAGACATAGCGTCTGTTATATTACATTATGTGATTAGTATTAAGTATACAGGAGTCAGTTAGATGGTCATGTGACAAATAACCCTTTAAATAAACACTGACTTTTTTTAAACAAATCGAGAAATTATTATGATAATAGTAACCTGGACAGATGTGATCACCATAAGGGATTTCCCCTGTATTATGAAAATTATTTCACCCCCTAAAAAATTTAAATTCAACCCACCATCAGAAGTATCCATACTTCTTTTAGCTATGCCCAAAGCCAGTGGACTCAAATGAGGCTGCACGGAAAAGTTGCTTATGTAAGTTCCAACTCCGAGTCAAGCAAGTAAACCTCTTTTTCAGCCAGAAGACTGAGCAGTCATAACAGGCAAATCTGTGGTTTGGTCTGACTGAGTTTGATGGATGTCAGGAAAATGCATTGAATGAGGGGCCATATCCTTGCAACAAGACTAAGGAGTAAAGCACTGCTTATGCTACTGTACCTTAACAGACCCAGATTTGGTCAACTCTCGAGCAGATTTGCCAAGATCGGATAAGAGTTTCTTTCCAAAACATAATTGTACACAAGGTACCTGGTTAATAACTCCAAACCTCTCAACACTTATTTAGCAGCCTCATTATCATGTATTTATTCCAACTACAGCACAAAGGTCAGACTACACAGCTTTGTGTGGTTCTAGATACCAGGTGTGGGGTATAAATTCAGAATATGAGAGATTAGCCTAAATCATGAGAGTATCAGTTTCATAAATTTGGCAAATCTCTCATATTTTACGCATGCAACTTTGCTAATCTTGATACAACCACAAAGTTACCGGTCCAATGACAGCTTTTGAAATACCCTTTTGCTGATTCCTGGGGTAATGTACTGTATGCAAGATGTTTCAAGGCAGAATAGTAAACAGCTATGACAGCGATGATGAATGGTAGCATTAGCTGTGTCAAACACCTATTAGAGCAGGAACTAAAAATGGCACTTTGATTAATTTGGGAGACTCAAATTACTCTTTGGGCCAGCAGTTTGGGGATCATGACTGGGAAAAGAGAAGGTTGGGGTGAAGTCAAAACATAGCTGGAGTACTCACTGTCCTCTCCGGGGCAAGGCATACCAGGCTTTTCTGGGATACTGGGGAATACTGCAGGAAATAAACCACAGGCAAAACAAAACTTTTAATCACCTCAGAGACACTGAAATTTGGACTTTTAGTCTTTTGCATCTTCATCACACATTTGCAACAATGTAGGGAAACAGTTTAGATATGTCATCTATCTAAATCTGAGTTTGTATCTAGAATCCACGTGATTAACCTTTGTGTTTTTGTTTGCATAGGCCAGAAGTAGACCCAAAGCAACAATAAACCTCAACTAGGGAGTTGGATCACAGAAATAGAATGCAAAATAAAAATATTGATGACACTAATAACACTCTGTAAAATATAAAATAAGTTTTAATGCAAAATTAAAATATTGAAAAAAAAATATTGGTCCTAATTTCATAAACAAATGCCATTTATCTAATACATCATTTGGTTCATCTGCCTATATCACCCAACACTGTCCCCCCCTAACATCTCAACTCCTCCTTTGGCGTTGTGACTGTAGGTGGGTGGGTGGGTGGAGTAGGGTATGCAACGCTAACTTTTGGACAAAATGGGTGAAGCAAAACAGAAATAAATATCGTAGTTTAAGGAGTAATAAGGTGAAGTGAGTAAAGTTGGAACTAATGTGCCACGAGGCCAAACTCACCGTGCAAGAAGAGGCCAGACCTCCTGGTGCGGCTGTAAATGCGGAATGCTTCCTCCAGTTCCATCTGAGATGAGATGGTACACGGATCCCCTGGAGAAAAGTAATGTACACGCACACACACACACACACACACACACAATACCATTGTCATTATCATTCTGCCATATTATCCACTGAGCCATGTCATGTACTTTGCATGATTTTTTGCTATCAAAACACTTTACAATTAATGCCTCAAATTTACCTGAGCATGGGGGATTACAGCTGGATGCCCTTTCCTGACCCCTTGGTGGGCTCAAACCCGCAACACCTGACTTGGATGTGCATGCTCTACCGCTGAGCCACCCCAGCCCCCAAATATCTGAGTTATGTTCAAAATTGGTGATAAAATATGCACCAGAGGCCTAACAGACTCTTAACACTCTTCCAACCAAGTATAATAGAAAGAAAGCATGTCAAACATTTCATGTTTCTGCAAACAGGATGAGAAAATCCCTTTCTGTCTTCATTTTGCATAAACTGTCTCATATAAGAGGCTCATTTTTACGTGTCATGATTAGTCCCCGCGTTGTGGGGGTGGAGGGGGATTTAGATGGAGCTTGAGGGGATTAAGGTCAGATACTTTTCCTGACGCCCCACCGTGGGTTCGAACCAGCTGCCTGTGGCTTGTCAGTTCCCAAGGTGAGCACACTAACCACTGAGCCCAGATAACACTATAATAATAATAATAATAATGATAATAATAATAATAGGGGGCAGCATGGTTGAGTTGGTAGAGCAGTCGTATGGCGATTGGAAGGTTACAGGTTCAATCTGTGCATCTGCAGAGAAATGTGTTGAGGTGTCCTTGACCAAGACACTGTTCCCCTCACTGCTCTGCCTTGTGATAGACTGGAACATAAACTGTTTCGCATAAGAACCTTTAATTATCTCTCATCTTGTGTCTCTCACTTTGCTCTACATCCACTGTTATATTAATGAAATATATAATTTAATAACAACAATGATAGACAACATTAAAGACTG